>JBAMMX010000006.1:23598071-23800571 GCA_037126225.1 Dillenia turbinata | reverse complement strand
AGATCTTTAAAAGGAATTAAGAGGAAGTAATGGATTGAATTAATTAAATTATAATTTATTGATATAATAATATATTTACTTTACATATAAAACGCTTACTTGGTCATCTTTATTTGGTCGTCCATATTTTTTAGATCTTTCAGTTTTTTCATTTAACTTTTTACACTTTTTCATTTTGATCCAACTTTTTTTTTCTTAAATCATTCGTCATTTTAAAATCACATTTCATTTTCTTTTAATTTCATTCAAATCCTTATACTTTTTTTTTACCTTTGTTTCTCACTTAGATCTTTCGTATTTATGAGATCACATTTTTTTTTTCGTTTAGGTTCTTCTACTTTTATGACTATTTTTTCATTTAAATCTTTTATATTTTTAAAATATAGATTTTTATTCTTTTATTTTTGATTTTATGGATAGTTATCTCTTTATTTTTAAATGGTTGTTTTTTTCCATTCAACTCTTTAATTTTTTATTTTTTAATTCAACTTTTTTTTTCTCTTAAATGTTTCATTTTTTTGAAATATAGGTTTTTTCTTTTTGTTTTTTTGTCTTATGGATAGTCGTCCTATTATTTTTAGATCACGATTTTTTTTTTATTTTTTTCGTTCAAATCCTTACTTTTTTTTTATTCAATTTTTTTCTCCTGAAGTCATTTGTCTTTTTTAAATATAGGTTTTCCCCTTTTTTTTGGCACCATTTATCCATTCAAGTCATTTTTTTAATCCTTTTTTTTTTTACTTTAGTATTTTGTCTTCTTTAGCATAAGTTTTTTCTCTCCCCCAATGGTCGTTCCTTTATTTTTATACCACAATTTTTTACTTTTTATCTATTATGGTTATTTTTTTTATTTTTGACCATTTTTCTTCTTTAGTCTTTCATTTTTTTAATATTGGTTTTTTTCCTTTTTTTAAACTCCATAGATAGTGATTTTTTAATTTTTATTATCTTTTTACTCTATTTATTACTCTTTTTTTATCTCATTCGTTCGTCTTTTAGAATTTCAGTAACTAAATTCTTTTTTTTTTTCATATCATTGATGTACGCTATATTTTTTTATTTGTTTAGACGATAATTTAATTTAAATATTAAGTTAATTATAAATATAATAAATATTTATATAGTAAAAAAATTCAATATATTTTATGAATGGTTATGTTAAAGCGAGAGAGAGAAGAAAAAGCGTAAACTTATATATTTGCTTTTAACTATTTAAGTGATGTTGGGTTGGACTAAATTACGGCTGCTTATAGGCTTTAAATTAGATGGCTCCGCTGTGTTAGGCTGGACTAGTTTGGGGATAGTAAGCAAAACACGAGGCATGAAGTGGAGTCCAGCCTCATTGGGCCGAAAGAGTCCAGCCCACACAATCAGGTCCGTGGAAACTCCCAGCTCAACAGATTGTCATTTTTTTTATTTTTAAACTGTCACAGGTAGAATGTGAACTCTCTGATCTCGTGGTATCTGGGTTTTTTGTTAATCTTTCTGCCATGCCATTGTTTAACTGTCTTACCCATTACAAAATACGGATAAAGTAATGAGAGAAAACCCTTTTAAGTTAAATTAATGCATGTTTAATATACGTGTGTATATATATATATATATATTTTTTTTTTGGTTCACGGGTATCTAGAACTACATTCTGACTAATCTGATTCGAGCGTTTGCGACGATCCTCTAGGCGAATCTCCCAACATAATTTTTTTCATTTTCAAATTTCAAATTTGAGACTTGATTAAGAGATTTAACACTCTATTTCAATAGAATGACTGTCCATCAGCAAAAATATTTGAATATTAATACATGTTTGAAAAGTCATACAAGTGTGGTAAATTTAAAACATGTTTAAAGTGAAAAAAAGGCATTTTATCACTACATGAACACATTTTTAATATTAAAATGGTTAATTCTTATAACACAATTAGAAAAAAGTTTGAAATATGATTCCTTCTTAAATTTGACTCTATAGGCGCTTCCCAGCCTCCCAAAGGGGCCAAGTCCTTCAAAGTGATTGTGGGAAGCACCGCTAATACTCGTGTCCCTTCTCTTTTTATTTAGTGTTCAGTTTCGATTAAGAAATTTAACACTTTATTTCAGTAAAATGACTGTCTATCGACAAGAATATTTAAATATTAATACATGTTTGAAAAGTCATACAAGTGTGATAAATTTAAAACATGTTTAAAGTGAAAAAAGGCATTTTATCACTACATGAACACATTTTTAATATTAAAATGCTTAATTCTTATAACACAATTAGAAAAAGGATTCCTATTTAAATTTGACTCTATAGGCGCCTCCCAGCCTCCCAAAGGGGCCAAGCCCTTCAAAGTGATTGTGGGAAGCACCGCTAATTCTCGTGTCCCTTCTCTTTTTACTTAGTGTTCCGTTTCTATTATTCAAATGATATTCTCTCTCTCTCACACACAGTACCTACTTTATTGAAAACCCCCAACTTTTTCGACCAAAAAAAAAAAAAAGAAAACCCCTAACTTTACTCCAACTGTTCATTGTGTTTGTTGAAAATTCTATATCGACTGATGGAGTTTTCTAGTGCCCAAAGTTATCAAGTGACTACTTTTGTGTTGAAATTTATAGGAATTGAATTTAATGTTCTTTATTCATCTTGACTTTGTAATTACATTCTGAATTCAGCGAAATTAAGTATCTAAATATAGAAGAAATCAATACCCTTTGGGCTATGTGGAAGGAGCGTTGTCTCTTGGTTTTTGAGGGCAGAGCCTTCTCCCCAGAGGGTGTGGTGGTTAGGACTGCTTGTTATACCCGGGATGGCTGGATTGCATTTGCAAAGAAACCTTCCCACTTTCCCCATCTCGGTCATTGGATTACCTGGTCTCCTCCTCCTACGGGTGTCTATAAATTGAATACTGATGGTTTAGTCCATAAGAATCTAAACTCGACAAGAATGGGTGGCTTAATCAGAGATGAGTTTGGGTTATGGATTAAGGGATCCGTTGGAAATTTGGGAGTTACAGAACCATTTATGGCTGAGTTGTGGGGTGTTCGAGAAGGCATGTTCCTCTTAAATAGGTATAATCTTTCCCCAATGATTGTGGAACTTGATTTGGAAGAATTGGTAAAGCTTCTTACTTTGGGAGTTGAGCTACATCACCCTACTTATCACAACATAGTTGAATGTCACTAACTAATGAGGACAATTATAGTCTAAACAGTGTTTTTTATCCCACGCAAAAGTAACAGATGTACTGATATATTAGTTCAACTGGGGCACTCGATTTCTCATGAAACTCAAGATTTGTTATCCCCTCCTAGCGAGGTTTATAGAGCCCTTTTAGGTGATATTGGTTAAGTTACTCGCTCATCTAAAAAGAAAAAAGAAAAATATAGAAGAAATCAATTATTATCATCCCACCCTTTTATACTAGGTCTTAGGTCCCTGCGAAGAAATTTATGGAAATTGAATTTGATCCTGGTTTTTGTTCATATTTTCTTTGGAAACTTCAGCAGATTGAGTTTATAAATTCAGTGGAAGTCATTTTTAACTCCCCATCCTTTCTTCTCGGCCTTTGGACCAAAAACTAGGTCATAGGTCCACGAAAAAAGGGGAAGGACCGTTGACCAGTATTCTGATAATATTTATTAAAATACTAATTTTTTTATAATACAATTGAAAAGAAATTCGAAAAAAGTAAAATTAGATATTTGTTGAATTAGATTTTTTTTTTTTCGAAGCTGACGCTTAAGGGAGAGCCACCATTATTTTTTGAAAACTTCTGAAGAAGCAAACTAAGTTCAACGACCAAAAAAAAAACTAAGTTCAACGACCACCATTGAAAACTTCTATCAATGGCCTGCAAAGCTCATGGAACTGATTGCTTTACTTGTCGGGAGGTCCGATGCCGGAGTTGGAAGTAAGGTCAGTGCACAGACACCACTAGCGCCAGCAGCCACCGCTCCAAGGACAAATGCCGGAAGGTTGCTGCCTCCAAACGCCGCATCAATTTGCCCGGACACCACAGACACCAACATCTGTTGTACATCATTATTTCAAATTATGTTAGGACGATTTTAAAAGTTAATGACCTTTTAGAGCTATCTTTTTCAGTTTGATGCATGTTCAAACTCGAAACCTATAAAAGGAGCACAGATGAATATCAATCGAATTATAGTTCATTTGTGACTTTTTAACACTATGTTTACAGACAAATGAAATAAAATAAATAATTATTAGAATACTATTACATGATTTAAATATTTGTTTTATATTAATAAATATATTTACTAAAAATATTATATACCTGTGGAACGACAACTGCAAGGTTGAGGACTCCCAAGGAAAGACCTGTTAGAATTTGGACATGGGATAAAAGTATTGTTAGGTATCATGTCTATAACGATATTTTTCCACAATTTTATTGCAATAAGTGAATTTTTTTTTTATTTTTTTTTTTAACACTACCTTGACCCGCACCGGAACTTTCAGAGAAAATCGAAGCTAGCGCAAATGGAATGCTGAAAGTAACCTGCATACAGGTAAAAAAGTAATAATAAAATAAATAAAAATTACTTATTTATTGCCTTTATCTCTTTCAAGTAAGTTCCTGGATTGGGATTTCGATTGTCCCTTGCATGTACATGCCGTGCAATTTGGCTTAAAAACAAAACTCTCTTTAATGCACTCTGGATAGGATAAGGATATTTACACTTAATAAATTTGACATTTTCCACCAATAAAAAAGCGACAAACCAAATCATAAATATTCAACTCATAAAATAATTTTAATAGAAAAATCAAAAGCCAAATGACAAAAAAAAAAAAAAAAAAAAAACTATAAAAATTACACTTACGATAAAGTTTATAAATTCATCGATAAATTTTAATACTCTTTATTTTCTAATAAAAAAGCTCTCCAAATTCAAAGATTACCATATTAAATAAATATGAGAATTAAAAAGAAAAATGTTATAGAATATTGATATAAATAACTTATGTACTATGTTAATAAAATCTTATCTCACCTTTCACACCTTCACGATTTGTATGTCAAGTCAACCAAATAATATTACCTTCTACACCATTATGTTACCGATTCTAATTTTACTTTCTAACCCCATTACTCCATCACAACTCACTGCTATAGGGTCTTAAATCAGAAATTTTAATGAAACGCTCAAACACAACTTTGGAATTTTTCAACATTTGAACTTGAACCAATAAGAAGAAAAAAAAAAAAAATCACTTACCGCTTGCGGCATACCCAAGATGGCAAAGAGAGACAAGGCACCAGCCTTGACGCCAGACGACGGATTTTGGTAGTGGTCGGCGTGTTTCCGGTAATCCTCTGCCGCCTTAGTGACCCAAATAGTCATAGCCAAGCAGATGCAGAGCACGAAGTTGGCAATACCCCACATCACCTTGGCATTATTAAAACCACGAGCCAAGTAAATTATGGCGAAGGAAGTAACGCCCAAAACAATAGCATTCAGCATAAGCCCCAAGGCACCCGCGCGCACTCCCTCATCAAAAAGCTCATCGCCCACAGCACCACCATACACTTCTTTTCCCATCCAATCGGTATTGTAGAGCAAGAAAGGAAACCACCCAATCCAATTCAGACATGTCACCAACATTAGTAGCCACATTGGTCTCTTAAGATTCTTCAAAGCGCCGATGATTTCTTTGAAAAATCTCAAGGATCCTCCCTTTTGGTCAGCTTCATTTATTTGCTTCTCAAATTTCGGCTCCTTTACGGAGACAAGAGCAAAAAAGACCAGAGCTATGAGAAGAATGATGGATATAAAGAAGCATGTTTTAAGGTTGGCGCAGTACTCGTTGCAGGCTTGGGTTTTAGTAAAATGGACAATTTTGTACAGGTTTCTGTTGGAACCTGCGGCGTAACCTAGAACATTTCCGACAGCCATGAAGAAGGCGAACATGGCATTTGCTGAACGGGTCTTTCTCGGGTCCCCCTCCGAAAGATCGGCCAAGAATGCCCTGCAAGGTCCCTGCAGAGTATTATTAGCAACGTCTAGAATCCAGAAACCGATGACGAACAATGCGACAGCACGAGGTTTTGTTTTCTGGTTCAAGCTATCGCCGAGGGACTTTCCCAGGTCTGCGGCGTATCCGACTAAGAAGACGGAGATGGCGACGAGGATAGTGCCGGCGGCGATAAATGGACTGCGGCGGCCGAATTTCGAAGTGCTGCAGTCGCTGTAGTAACCCACGATTGGTTGGACTATTAAACCAGACATGGGACCACATAGCCAAATGAAAGCTGTCCAGGTGTGAGGAACACCCAAGAGCTGGGAATAAGGAGTCAAGAGAGAGAGTTGCAATGCCCAACCGAATTGGATTCCGGCGGCGATTGAGGCCACCGTCACGAACTTCCATAGGGGCACCGGCGAAGATGCCGGTGGCGTTTGTTGAACATAAAACGACGAGTGTTGTTTGTTGTCATTTAGTTCCCCACCACTCTCCATATATTCTCTCTCTCTCTCTCTCTCTCTCACTGTCTATCTCTAGTTTGATGGTGCGGAAGGCAACAAGCCGGAAGGTGTAATTTATAATGAGACTAAGGGACTCAAATGGGTCTTTCGGTAGGTTATATTAGAAAATATGGTTTTTATTTTTGGGCAACCAGCTTCATCTACGATGCGACCCTTAGAACGAAATGCCTCACAAGAAAAATGCAACTTTGAGAGAAAAGTAAAATGATAAAAAATCTTGATTTTGTCAAAAGTTTACCATTAAAATCCTAAATAATTGAAGAACAGATTCTTTAAATTCCGTAACTTTATTGACACATGGACATAGCCCATTAGAAATTTAAGATTTAGGCATATACATAAGGAGTTTCATTGAGGGTAATAGAGATTGGAAGTAGTCTCGGTGGAGATAATTCAGTACTAATAATCCCTTTGTTTTGATGTCGTGATCTGAAATATTAATAATAATAATAAAAAAAAAGATCGGAAGTAGAGAAGTAAAATATGCTTGACTTTATCAAGTTACAACTTTCTTCGGGCCCCCGAAAAGGTCTGAATCAGTAAAAAAGGAGATGCACGAGACACGTTTTACACTAAATTAATTAATATTATATAAATTTTTTTAAATTTTTATATTCAATAAATTATTTATTTAATTATAACTTTATATTATTAATTTTATGATTAATAATTGTATATTTGATTATTTTAGATTTATTATAAAATATGATTATTTTATTATTTTTATAAAATAATTAATATTTATATAAAATTTTAATATCTTTTGTACTTATGCATTTATTAATATTTTTGTTTTTTTAAATTTTTTCAAAATGGCATTTGTATGCGTTTCAGTTTCCGGTTTGCGCTTTGTGGTGGGCAATTGACCCAGGTGCAAAGTTCAAGGCAAAGGCGCGGAGATGGAATGAATGAGAAAGCTCTTGATCAGGGGAGTTACCGTCCCTCCTCTGCCACTTTGTACTGTACTGATCTGCCCTATTTATTATTGATTCTGTAATTATTAAATCAGGGTAAATTTTATTAGTTCTTTTTTATTTTCTCTGGTTGGAATCAATGTGTCCCTACATCCCCTTCATTATTTTTGGATTGATTAAAAAGGGAAATTATAATAACTAATAATAATAATAATATTATTAATATTTATAATTTTTTTTCTAAAGGGTTCTATGTTAGGAATGATCGAAATAATCTATGCTTATTAGAACAACAAAAAGGAATTTTTGTTAGCAAAAGATCAATGAATATAAAATATTGGTGTTAAGTGTATACTACTTTTTTAAAAATAATCTATAAAACATAAATGAATGTATGTAGGACGTGGGTCACCTGTACACTCAATTAAATTAGTAAATTTTTTTATTATTTTTTGTGACACACAAGGAGCAATGAATATAAGTCAACTTGCAAATAAAATATAAAAACAATATTTATATTTTCTCTATTGTTTCTTTTTTCAAAATACGAAACCATGTGCCCTCTTATGTCTCCTGTGAAGTTCATTTCGATACCTTATGAGAAATTTGTTTATTTATAAGTTAAAAAAAAATGTTGAATCTCAAGCGTAATTCATATGAAGAACCCTCCTTCTCATAACAAGTGTTACGGACGAGGGTAGAGCGGTGGTTGAGACCGCGAAGAGGGTTTTGTTTGGGATTTTGGCGGTGGCAGAGAGAGAGAAAGAGATGGGGTAGAGAGAGAGAGAGAGAGAGAGTAAATGCGGCTAACCGTAAAAGGGCAGAGGGAAACAAAGTTGGGGTCAATTCAAGTGGGCGATAATGCCACGCGCCTTTCTAATTATTTAATAATAAATTTGAATATGAACGTGGCAGTGGCACGGATTCTTTGTTCCTGAACTCTAAAGGTGAAGCCCGGGGGGGGGGGAGGGGACATGCTTATCCTTCCACTCTGCAAATCACAGGCAGTAAAATTGGGTAATAAATGATTTTATTCTTATTTTCTAATATAAAAATGGGACCGAATCCACTGCCCTTTTGTTTTTTTTTTTTTTTTTTTGTTCTATTTAGAGTTATATCTTAATTAATTTAAATTAATTTATTATTAATTTTTTTTAAAAAAAATCTTTTAATATAATTTTTTACGTTTAAAATCATAATTAAAAAAATTCAATTTTTTTTCTAACTGATCCAATCAACATTAATAATCCACCAGCCTTCTACCACATTTTGCCCGAGTAACAAAACATCTTGCTATGCTATTTATGTAAATAATTTTCTTTAATTTTTTTGGTAATAAAAGGAGAAAATTTAACTTTTTAAAAAAGCCATATCCCTAATGAAAGACTTAATTAGAATCGAAAGTAAGATTTCAAATTTGTAAAATATTTATGATTTTTTTTACACTAGTGTTTTAATGATAGGATAATACATAATACCTATAAATTATAAATCAACTGATATTATCATTTTTCTCTTAAAAATCTTAAATTCGAATATATCTTATATATAAAAAAAAAATAAAGGACAAAATCTAACCAGTAACACTAATATATTTCATATACTAGCATAAATATAAAATATAAAGAACTTTTTGTAATACAAAAATGGTCCGATGTATTTTTTCTTGAATTTGGTAAAAGATATGTATATTAATAATTTGTCACTAAAATAATATTTAGCCCCTTACTTTTTAGAAATTTCAAATCATTTGGAAGATCTTTGAACCCATAGGTGAACGCTGTCCACGGTACTATTTACAATTTGAAAGTATGGCAAATAAAGTCTGAGCTAAAAAGTACTTTTACGGACAAGGTCGAATATATATATATATATATATATATATATATATATATATATTATTTATTTCTCATAATCCAACTTAAATTTTTAAGATTGAAACTCTGAATATTATTATTGATATATATATATATATATTATTTATTTTTTATAATCGATTCTAAATTTTTGAGACTAAGACTCTGGATATTATTGTTAATATATATATTATTTATCTCTCATAATCGATCCTAAATTTTTAAAACTAAGACTCTGGATGTTGTTTATATATATATATATATATCAAGTATTTATATCTTATATTAAATTAATTTAAACTATGCATGGAGTATTCTAATGTCGTCAAAAATATCCACATTTTTCTTTGTTTATTGTGTATGACATTTTTGTATTAGCAGTTTTTATTTTCTATTAAAAATAAATTATCCAATGAGGAGTGAAAATTGACTTTCTAAAAAAATTCATAATCTTTTGATTTATGGAAGATAGATAAACTATGGTATGAGATCAAAATGAATGACTTAAGAGATGTTTAATTGCCCTTTAATTATTACAAAGTGAAAAATGTTACAGATAAATAAAATTTAGGTGATAATTTTTTTTCAAACTTTTAATAAATAAATAATTATTTTTAGGGAATAGATTATAATTTTTAGGATGATGATCTCGTTTTAGGTTATAATTTTTATAATTTTATGGGGTAAAATACTTCCAAACTAAAACCCAAGTTAGGACACGTGTCCCTAGCGTTTAAAAGACAAAACATCAGGTAAAATCAAATCCCCATGACAAAGTACACTCCAAATGTCTCTCTTATCCTTGTTTAACGGGTTCCCCCTTCTTTATTCCTTGTGTCAGGTGCGGTTTCCTTCACTGAAACCCCCCCCTCCCAACAAAAAAAACCCCAAAAAAAAGCCTCCCTCTCTCTCCTCTCTCTCTCTCTCTCTCCCCCTCTCTCCCCACGCTTTGAAACTTAGTTCGGGAATTTTACAAAGAAAAAAAAGAATAATTACGAGAGAAATAAAAAAAAAAAAATTTAATTTTTTCTCTATTTTATTTAAAAGTTTCATAAAAGAAAAAAAATAGAATTTATTGAAAATAACAAATTTTATTTTTAGTTTTAAATATTAAATTTGATATATTTATGAGATAATTTTTTTTCTCATTTTTTTTTTCACTTTTGGGAAGAAAATTTTTTATATTAAAAATCACTTTATTTCTTTTCTTTTCTTTTTATATAAAACTTTCAAACGAAAAAAAATAAATATTTTTTTTCATAATCTTTTCTTTTTTTTTTTCAAATCTTTTCATCCAAACTTGTACCAATAATTCTCTTAGAAAATCTTGGAGTTAGCTTGTCCCTCTTTTATTTTATATAATTTTAATATTTTTTAATTAAAATAAGAAATTTTAGTAAAAAAATAAAGGAGTTTACAAATAGAACTCAAATATGACTAAATCTCAATTATTCTACTTGTCTTTATTTATTTTATATTAATATATTTTTATTAAACACTCAACTTAATCCACATGAATTTAACCGTAATGTTTTCAAACATTCTCAAAATAATTTTTTATCTTTTAATATATGTAAGAAATTTAAATTTAAGATTTTTAATAAAAAAATAATAATGGTAGTTGAACTATAACTCATTAACTCGTTGACACAGTCTCGCAATAATAAAATGGCTAGAACCCAGCCTATCATGTTTACCTAATTAATTCATTGGTGCATGCTAATGATTCAGGTTCCACTTTTTTTTTCCTTTTTTTTTGTTTAAAGAAAAATTTCTCATTCCTTTTTGGTAAAATGAAAAAGGAAATAGCAATCCAACATTGCCAATTGAAAAAAGAAAAAAAAAAAAACTACAGAGCGACAAGAATGAAAATTAATTATCAGCATGCATGCATATGGTTGGGTCGACGATTCAAACTTGGGATTTCTGTCTGCGATTTTTTATGGTTTTGTTTGACCTCTCAACCATGATATTGTTTGGCTTTGTCTATGGAATTCAACTAGAGTCCCCTTAGAAGATGGAGAGTCTCATGTCGTGTGAGGCTCAATCATCTTTCATTATTTAGCTTCATTACGTTTAAGGTGCCCATCATTAAAGAGGACAACAATGTGGTCAATATCAAACGTAGAACGATGATGTTAGTGCCATATCCCATATTCTATTGGTCGGCGGCCAGTGCTTTCTTTTTTCTACTACAAGGAAATTTTATGTACTACAAATTTATAATTTTTGATTTTTAATAGTTTATAATTATTTATTTAATAATTATTTTTTATACGTAACAATAAAATGATAACTGTTGAATGATAATTTCACCATTACAAATTTTAAAATATTGATTTTAATTGAGATTTAGAAAGTGGAGTACAAAAGGTGAGGATAAATAATTATTATAAGATATTTAATTTAAATTATGATTATCATTTAATTAATAAATTTATTATGTAACTATAAACTAATCAAAATATTATTATGAGCTATTCAAAATAAGAGTATATCCCTAATTTTTCAAGAAAAAATGAAAAAAAAAATCCAAAATAATTTAGAAAAGAGATTTTGTGTTCAAATTTGATTATTATTATTATTATTTTCAAATTGAAAAAGGAAAACACGTTCTCCTTTTGTCCAAATTACAACTGTAGTCAAAGAAGCTCAAATCGAGCTTCCCCAAGTTTGTCCAGCAGTCCTTTCACATTACGGAAAATCAGTCCTCGAAAATGACCATCAACCTCCTCCTTTTATTTTTATTTTATTTTTTATAATAAATCAAACCATAAAAATAACATAAAATAATTTTATTATTCAAAAAAGATAGATTTAAAAAGATTATCTTTCAAAAGAAGATAGATTTGAAAAGATTTTACTTCTTAAACTATTTCTATAGAACGTACATCTCTCTCTCTTTCACAAAACCCAACAAATTGAATAGATGCCTTGCTTTTGGGATTTACACGAACCCCTACATTGACTCGTTCGACATGGATTCAACAAACCAACTGACTCAAATTTTGATCGAAACCCTATTCTTTCGTACAAATCCTAATTGAATTCCCAATCTTTCTCAAAACCCTATATGGTAATTCTCAAATCTTAGGTTTAAGGCTTGCGAAAATGCTGGTCGGAGAAGGAACGAGAACATTTGACTAAGTGGATAGTGAGAGAGAGGGAGGTGGGTGGGGTTGTGTTGTTAAATGAGTAAATTACTTATTTAGTTCTTAAACTTTATTCTGAATTCATAAATTAATTCTTAAACTTTAAAATATTTTAACATGGTTTTCAGACTTTCAAAAGTGCAACTAATTGGTTTATCCGTTAATGACAGAGTCTGCCTATCCATTAACTACTGATGTGACGAATGAGTTGAACATACGGATGCTGACCTGGCAGTGCCAAGTCAGCATTTCAAAATAAATTTCGATGCCACGTTAGCAATATGCTAATGTGGTAGTGCCATGTCACTAATTTGCTTACATAGCACTGCCATGTCAGCACCATGTCAACTTAAAAAAAAAAACCCAAATCGGTTGAAAAAAAGTCAATTCTCTCTCTCTCTCTCTCTCCTTCCCTCCCTCACCCCCGCCCTCCTCCCCCCACCCACATAGAGACAAATGTGGAGGAAGTTGTAAGGATTGATCCAATTACTCTACTCAAAGAATTGTTCAAGGAGAACGCGAGGCCCTTGAAGAGACCACAACAACAACATTATTGTCCCCAGTGAAGATCTCAAATCCCACACTAACAACCTTCTCAAGAAATCTCTCTTCGAGCATTGCAGGTCCTCCCAAACCCCCATCCCTTTCCTTATGTTTGTTCCTAATTTCTTGATCTTATATGCTAATCCCACTTTTTATGGTTATTCATGAGGTTAATTGAGGCGCTAGATGCGTACCAAGGAGACGATCCTCTCCAATGTGAACTCCTATTTCCCTCCCCTGTATTTTTCTTGCTTTGCTCGCTCCTTCTCCGTCTCCGCCATTAAGGGGAGTTGAATTCTTCTTTTGCGAATAACTCTTCAGTGTTAAAGACCAACCGGACCTCACCTTCCTCTGTGGTGTAAATATCATTGGATCTTCATAAGAAATCTATAGAACTTCAAGAAATTTTCACCAGTAGGCACACTCAGAGGGCCAAAAAGGTTGAAAGTTGAATACCAAAGATTTGAAAAACCAAAAAAAAAAAAGAACCTAAGCCGGACGCGTAAGAGTTCCTCAATTTCGGCGAGTTGGATTTTGAAATCCGACAATGTCTCCAAACCAATAGCCTCCTCTCTCTATCTCTCTCTCTCTCTGCTTTTAGGTATGATTTGAACAGCAGGACAAAAAAAAAAAAGACAGGGGGCAAAGATTTTTTTTTGGGTCGAAGGGATGAGAAACACAAAAACAAATAGCAAGGAAAAAAAAGGGAGGGAAACCAACCGAAAAATAGGACACAGCAACAGCCCCTACACAGAGGGACACTCACGTAATCTCATTGCAATGCGATCTCTTTCTGACCCAGGGAAAACCAGAGGAGTCAACGAACAACCTCGGAGTGATTTCATTCAGGGGGAGGAACTGGCATAGCTTAGCCAACAAGTCAGCGCACCTATTACCTTCCCTGAAAACATGGCTAACTTCAGCAATCCCCAAGTCTTCCATAAAAACTTTGCAGTTTTGGATCAAGGCTCTCCAAGGGTGATCACTCCCCACCCCCTTATTTATAGCAGACACTAGGTTTAGAGACTCACTTTCAATAATAAGAGAGGTGAAATTCTTATCTTTAGTGACTGAAATAGCCCCACAACTCAGCCAAATCACCTTTATCAATCCTTATGTTCATCTAGAAGCCGTAAACCCAGTTGCCTCTCCAATCTCTGAAAAGACCACCTGTCCCAACCCTGCCATTATGCAAATGGGCTGCACCATCAAGGAACCTTCCTCAAGATATTTCCAACAAATCTTAATCTCTTCTCTCAGATCCTTGTGTGAAAAGAGGTTCCCTGTATTTAAATTTTCCATACTAATAACTCTATTAGCCTATGAAATTGGAGGCTTCATCTTCCTCTAGTAAATAGCACAACACCTTGATTTCCATATAGCCTAAAGCGAGAGAAGGAAAATCAGACCTTCATTATCCAGACTTAACTTGAAATTGCCTCTCGCCCCCCTTTGATCCACTCCACTAAGTTATCAACCCAAAAACTATTATACTACTCCAAGTCTCCTACCAAGCTCTTCCAAATAGCTCTAGCATGGCTACAACCTCTTAGTACATGAACCACAGATTCTTCCTCTTACTAACATATGGAGCAAATCCCATCCTCTATGATGCCTCTTTTTTTCAGCTCCATTTTTTATAGAATTTTTTCCTTCACTGCCAACCACATGAACATTTTCACCTTCTCCAGGCACCTCAACTTCCAAATCCAAGCCCAACTGGAGGTCTCTCCCAGCAAACACAAAACACCACTTTTAATGATCCAGTGTCCTTATTCTGCCTACTTTTGAGGATAATGATAACTCTTATTTTCTCCAACTTAACTCTGGGCTGAACCTATGATAACTTGTCAAGCTTCCAAGATCCTCCCTCCTCCCAAAATTCACAAACTTTGGTTCCCAACTCGCACGACTCAATAGGAACCAGCGTTTTCTCCAACAACTTCTATTCTCTAACCCAAATATCATTTCAGAAGTTTAACATCTTCCCGTCTCCTAATCTCCATTTAGTGGTCTTCCTTAAACAGTCTCTACTAAGGCAAATCCCCCTCCAAGCCGTAAAAGTTTTGCCCTTTCTAGTATGGTCTAGCAAATTACCCCCTCTAAGATATTTTTGCTGCATAATCTTGCACTAAAGGGCTCTTTCATTATTAAGGATTTTCCACCCTAGCTTGGCCATCATCGCCATATTGAGCTCCCGCTCATACTTTTAATCCCTAAGCCTCTATCCCTTTTATGAGCACACACCTTGTCCCATTTAACCATATGAACTTTCTTTCTTTTTGTCTTCATTGCTCCCCCATAGGAAATTCGTATTCAACTTGTCTAGGTTCTTGCACGTGCTCTCTGAAAGCCATGCCGACTACATTGAATAAATCGGGATAGCAGTTATAACCGATTGGATCAGAGTTCTCCTACTCGCCATACTTAGCAGCCTAAGACTTCCAATAGCTAAGCTTGCTTTGAACTTTTTCAATTACGTGCTGATAGAAATTCTTGTTTTGTCTCTTGTGAATAATAGGGACACCCAAATATCTAGCTAAGTTCCCTATGAGGGAGAACTTACTACAAGCCTCCAGAGAAGCTTTAAGCTGTCTTGGGGCCCTGTTGTCAATCCAAAGCTTGGATTTTAATGGGTTCACCTATACCCATTCTCCTCCTCAAATTCCCTTAAACACACTAAAATGTTACTCAGACTAAGGTGATCTGCCTCTGCATAGGGGATTCAATCATCTACGGGTACGAAATAACGGGGCTGTTTTTGGTGACTTTTACCGCTTTCCAAACTCCCTTCCGGACCTTTTCCTGGATCATACATGATAACCGCTCCATCACCAAAAGGAAGAGATACGGAGAGAAGGGGTTTCCTTGTCTTAAACCTTGCCTAAGTTTAAATGAAGGAAAAACCTCTCCATTCCAAACGATGGAAGTATTCTCATTTGCCACAGCAAACATGATCAACTTAACCAATTTCACAGGCACCTTGATCTCTAGGAAAACCTTAGCTAAGTATTCCCAATTGACATTGTCGTATGCCTTTCTCAAATCAATTTTGAGGATCATACCATGCTTAGAGCTCTTCGAGTACTTTATGGAATGGATCATTTATTGGAGAGTTAAGATGTTGTCCAAGGTTCCTCTTCCCAGAAGGAAACTGTTTTGATGAGGACCAATAATTCCTTAGAGAAGCGGTCTGAGTCTAGCAACCAAGCACTTGGTCAAAATCTTATAAGAAGTGTTTAAAAGACTGATAGGTCTATAATCTGAGATTTCCTCAGGATTATTGGACTTAGGGATTAAGATCATAAGGGCTTTAGCTATCTCGGGGTAAAAGTAACCATTAGAAAGGGACTTGTTGACAAACTCACAGACTTTGTGCTTCACAGTGGGCCAAAATTTTTGATAAAAAAATAGGTTGCATCCCATCTGGACCCGGTGCTTTCAAACTCTTCATAGAGAAAACTGCGACTCTAACTTCCTCTTTGCCAAAGGGGCTCAAATCGCTAATTTTTCTTCTCCCCACAGACAATCTACTACTAGGCTCACTAACCCCTTTATTGACGAAAAGATTAAAGAAGTAGTTTACAGTATGTCTTTTCAACTCCTCTTGATCCGAGACCCACACCCCACTGATCTTTAAAGCAGCTATTCTGTTGGCACTTCTCCTGATTTTTGTCGTAACATAAAAGAACCTAGTGTTTCTGTCCCTTTCCACAAACCAGCTTATCTTAGACTTTTGGAACCATAAAATCTCCTCTTGCTCGAGGATGTTATGGAGCTCTGATAGCAACAGGTACTCCAACCTCTGGAGAAAGGGCGAATGCTTGTAACTGGGGGCTCTCTAGATTCCACCAAGTCTTGCTTTAATCTCCCTTTTCCTATAAAAGATGTTACCAAAGACCATTTTGTTTCACACTTTCATTTCTTCCCTTACAGTATGGAGAGTCACCTCAAGAGGGCCCTCCTCCACATTCCAAACTTCCTAAAAAACTTCTCTAAAATTTGGGTACATCAACCAAGCTGCTTCAAACCTGAAAGCCATTCTATCCCTACTAGGGGGCATAGTCAGAGCCGTATTGAGACAAACAAGGCAGTGGTCTCTATGGAGCCTTGTCAAGTTAAGGGTCTTCATTTCCAGGAAAGATGTCTTAGCCTCGAAGTTGCACAATACTCTGTCTAACTTTTGGTGAAGCCAATTAAGCCCTCTCCTCTTGCCCGACCAGGTAAAAGTAGGATTGCCTGTTTTCATATCCAGCAGGTTACAACTAGACCACCAATTTTTGAACCTTTGAAACCTTTTTCAGTTTGATGGATTGCTCTTATTCGTCTCATTTATCCCAGTAATATCGTTGAAGTCATCCATGACAAACCAAGGCTCATTCAGGTTCTTCGCAATCTTAGTCAGATCATTCCAACAATCCACTTTGGCATTAAAATATGACTGTCAGTGGACAAAGGTAATAAACCAATTCTTACCATCTTCCCTGACCCCACAGTGGATTAACTGGTTTGTATGCTAAACCACATAGAGATTTACCTTATTTGAATTTCACATTAGCTACCCCCTGAAGCCAACAGCTAGGATGATAAACTCATCTTCTAGACCCTCTTTCTTTGGGAACTTGGGAAAGTTATTATTTTTTGCCTTTGTCTTTAGGCAGCAAAAAATTTCAGACTTTTCCCTTCTGATCAACTCTCTTCCCACCCTTTTGAACCATTATTGCCAACACCCCAGTAAATCCAAATAATACTTTTGAGACCCATAAGGAAAGAAAAGAGAAAGAAAAATACCAAACAAGGAGGAAGCATAGGACTACTAAACCTCCATAGCATCCTCTCCCTTCCTCTCTAGATTGTCTCCCTCCAAATCCTCTGATACAACATTCTAGTCTATAAACATTTCACCCTCCAAATCATTTAGTTGACTTTTATCGTTACTAGCCATTAAGTTTAAGAGTTGCTCAATTGAGGTTCCCTCACTTGGGTTAAAAGCTCTAATGGTGAGCTCGTGGGAGTCCCAGCTCCCCCCTGTGAAGCACGAAGGCCTTTTAGTTAATTGTTTAGAGTTTGGCCCACTTCCAATGAGCAAATGGGCCATCTCCCTTCTCGGCCCAATCTAGGATTTAAACTCTTGGGCGAGAGTGTTCTCCAAACTAATACCCACTTTCCAACCCCCTACTTGACTTTTCTCTTTAGCATCCCTACAGATCTTGCCCGACTCTCCTTGGACCAGCTTCAAATCTTCCGCCCACTTAAGAGAAGGAATCTTAGAATTCATTAATCCCAAAACCATCTCCTTCCTCGGCAGAACCCCTTCCCCCTCCTAACCTCTTTCCCTTTTGGTGACACCCTCATACTGAAGCTCTGCGGAGAGCTTTCTATTCCAACCTAGGATGGCAGCTATCGTTCTCTTCTGTTGGCATGAGGATCACATCATCCAAGGCCGCGTTGACTTCCTTGAGGTGGCTAAAACGATTCAGGTAAGAACCTTCTTTTCTTCCCTTGCCCCTAAACTTTCCATTTTGGTTAATCTTTTGTCTTCTCTGCACAACCATCCATGGTCTCGAGACCGTCATCTTTTGCTCCCATGGTCTTCGTTGTTTAGGGTTTCACCGACCCTCTCAGAGTCGACTCCCTGCTGTTTAGTTGCCTTCTTATTTCCTTGATGATTGCAGAGCTCCACTTTATGGCCAACTTTCCCACAATTAAAACAAATGATGTGCAAACCCTCGTATTCAATTCGTTGTATCCTTTTCCTACCCTAGGCACCAGAGGCTTATCTAGATCAATTTCGACGCAAACCCTAGCATATTTTCCTCTCAAAACATTTGATGTGTTCATGTCTATTTTAATGGGCCTGCCTACTGCCTTCGCTATTTCGAACAAGATGTCATCGTTGAAAAATTCAATCAGCAGATGGAGAAGTCTAATCCAAACTGTAGTGGATTTAATCTTCTCCCCTTCAATAGTGAACCAAGGTCTCCATTTCCTCGCTGTAAAGTAGTGGTCGTGAATAAGCCATGGGCCTTCAGTGAGAACATAATAATAATCTTACCTACTCGCAAATTTCGCGAGGAAATAGCCTTCCCCTAAGTCCAAAAGCTCAATATTCACCTCTGGTCACCACATATTTGTCACCTTAATTAACATTAGTTAGTAGCCTATGTCTATCCCCAGCAATTTGATAATCAAGGTTTGTTTCTAAGGTTTCCAGAGATCCCTCAAGGTCTCATTTAAAACTCTTTTCTCTGGAGTGTTGAGGGTGCCTCCGGACTGTTCCTCCCGCTCTTCTTCAATGCTGTCCTCCTCCTCATCCACCTCAGTGTTTATCAATCCTTCCCACTTGGAAACTCCGCTACTATGTCCCATCAACATCTCGGAGATCTTTGACACTCTGTCTTTCCCCTCATTCTCAGCTTTAGCCTTTTATGCTTCTCTACAAATGGTCTTCTTCTTTAGATGAACATCAATGAGGCCCATTGGTTTGGGCAATAGCAAAGTATAACTTGAACATCAGCTGTTTGACGAAAATAGCCAAAGAACACTACCAAAGCCAACTATCTCTATTTGGGTTTATTTCTCTCTTCCCATTTTCCAACCTTTTTTCTTTTCCTTCTTCTTCTTCTTCTTCTTCTTCTTTTTCTTCTTCTTCTTCTTCTGTTTTCTTCTTAACATCACATTTTTCTCTTTTGGGTTTCTTTATCCTCAATGGACAAACACCACCACAACCAGCAATTATCCTTGGCCAAATGCTCTCGCCAAAGATACAACTATTGGTTTGTCACTTTTAGAGTGATTTATTCAGAACAACAGAGACTTCAGTCTTAAGTCTCTCTCTCTAACTCAGACAAATTTTCTTTCTCTATAACTCCAACTCTCCGATTCTCAATCTCTCTCTGTGTATCGAGTAGAATCTACCATTTGGGGAAGTTTTTTTTTTCCTTCAAAAAAAAAAAAACCCCATTTGAGGAGAGAGACAAGTCTTTTTTTTTCCCTTTCATAGAGACAGAGAGAGTTGACAGGAATTTTTTTTAGCTACATGCCATGAAAGCAAATTAGTGACTTGGCAATCCACGTTAGCATATTGCTGGCGTGGCATCGAAATTTGTTTGGGATGCTAACTTGACACTGCTAGGTCAGCATCCGTACGTCCAATTCATTCGTCACGTCAGTAGTTAATAAACAGGTTAGCTCCGTTACTAACGGAATGACCAATCAGTTACACTTCTGGAAGTCTAAAGATCATGTTGAAACATTTTGAAATTCAAGAACTAATTTATAAATTTGAGACAAAGTTACAGGTATTTGACAAGTAATTTACTTGTTAAATTAATCTTAGGATTGTTGCAAAATAACCCCTTCACCTTTTTAAAATTTATTTGTTAATTGGTTAAAAAAATAAAAAAAAAAATCTGAAAATTGATTGTGAGGGTTTTGATAAAATTATATTTACCAATGGAGGTCGAATAATCCCATGAGTTCTGTGGGTCAAAACCATCCATCAAAAACAAAAACACCAAATTGTACGATATCCATTTTTATAGATATAATTCAATTAAAATTAAATAAAATTTTAATATAAAAACTATTTATATTTCTTTTTATAAAAAAAAATTGATTTTCACTTGGCAAAATTTTTTACTTTTTTGTTAAAAATATTTTACTTTAATTTAAAAAGTTTTATAAACAAAATTAAATAAAGGGAAGTTGATGGTTGACCACATTGTTGTCGTGGATTGTAATTATTGGCAGCCTGGGCGAATTTATATTCATGGTTGAGCCTCGCATGACATGGGTCTCGTTAATTTTATCATCATCATCGTAAAAAAGATTCGAATTCAAAATCTTTATAGGAGGAAAGATGATATTAATTGAGATATAACTCATTAACTCAAGGGACATTATTTGACCTACATAGAAAAAATCAAACAATTTCACCAAGGATATTGGATTGGGCAGCTAAAATTCGTTTCTATTTCCATCCTTTTATATATATATATATATATATATATGTATGTATATATTAAAAGGTGGTGTTTGCTTATTTTATTTATTTATTTAGTTATTTGACCGACATAGAAGGATGGACTTGACGTAATGCGGAATCTCTATTGTGTCCTGGAGATCGAGGTTCGAATCAACCTCCTTATATAAAAAGCAAAGAGAAGACTGTCTAGGTATTTCTTTCCCCAGAATCCATAATATAGGAGTTTCGACACTGAATACGTCATTTTCTAATCATTTATGTATATTTCCCAGATAACTCTTTATCTGTACCAGTTTAAGATCTGGGATCAAGCTTTTCTGATGACAAAAGGAGATGAAATGATCACAACATTCGTTTTTTTTTTAATGATTATTTGAAAGAAATGAAGGGAAAATCTATACAAAGAAAACTCAGGGAATTGCTCAAACAGCCGTTTGATTTCACAACACCAAAATCCAACTTGAGCAATATGAAGTTGTTTCCTCTCTCTCTCTCTCTCTCTCTCACCCTTGGCCTTGATATTTAATTTCCTAAAATTTCACTTACAAAAATTACAGATTTTTAGATCACTCATCATTTTTCTACTTCTTGCCTAAACCTCCCTTGAGGAAAATAACAACCAGCAGACAAGCAGAGGGTCCCCTTCAATACACACACAAAGGTCATTTTCTTTTACCCGTGCGTCTTTGCCCATCATACATTTATGTACTTCGAATCGTATCCACGCGATCAATGACATCCAATGCCTTGATTCGATCAATATCAAAGTCGATGACTGGAACAGAAGACGGTCTCCAAAGTGAGAAGTGCTCCCTCTTGTTTTCCCTTGTGGGCGTGTGGCTACTACTTTTACTTAACCTATGGTGCTTGCTTAATCTGGTCTTTGCAGTGTCAAACTCCTGGCTTTTACTTATTCCGGGCGTCAATTTTCGCTTGCTCACATCGCGAAGCATCTCGTGGTCTTCAATTGTAAGCATTGGGGATGATGGAGAGTCGGGCTTGTTCGTTGGCAATTGTATGCCCGTTTGGCTGGGGGAGCGAATAGGTGATTTTATCGGAGATCTGATTCCACCTTGTTTACCAGCTCTTGATAAGCTCACAAGATGGTGAAGCCACACAATCAGTTCGAGAATATAAACTTCGGTCTTCTCCTTATCTGCATGGTGAAGAGTCTCTATTTTGATCAAGTCAGACTGACCAGCTGGTTTCCGATTTACCTCAGACCTGAAAAATAAATTATCAGAAAATGGAACCGATGTTTTCTGAGGTGGATAATCACAGAAGTACCATTAGAATCAAACTTACCCCATATTTGCCCATTCTCCAACCCAGCCAAAGCCATGATGAGCTCTGAATGTACCATTATTGGCAATACAAATTTGAAAAATATTAGCACTTGGGCCAAAATAAAAAAAGGAAAAGAAAAAAAAATACAGTTCATAGAAGCTTCACATGAAAATGAGAATTTTAAATGGCTCATTTCCAATTCCTATATAATGGGCTTAAATTTAAATACCCAAAATGAAGCCTAAAACTTTACTTGGTTGTGTTGGAGGCAATAGGAACAAGCCATTGCAAAGTCTTCTCCATCTCATTTTTGATCTGTTGAACTGTTAGCTGTGGCAGCGCATGGTAAAGATAACACTTGCTGATAAGCACAACTAAGGACTCTAATCAGAATCCAATGAAAGAACAAATATATGCGAATGATATACCTCTTCCTTATTCTGAAACGAGTGTAATTTGGAACGTAAAGCAGATTTTACACTGGGTGGAAGACCTTGATATAAGGCATCCCTGGTGTTCGGAGGCACTGAACTTGAACGCGAAACCTGAACAAAGGAAATTATTCACTAAAGTTCTATCTCATTAACCAAGTAGAAATCACAGATACTCCAGTTCACTGTCAGCAGGATTGAGACAATTCAGACTTCAGAGATGGGATAAACATATCCAACACTCTTAAAAGTCCTCCGTTCACAGACTTATGGTAGGACAAATTAGAGAGTAATTTCAACATTATATTTATGTCAAGTAAAACATCTCTGGGATTCAGAAGGTATGGTCTTTGGCAAAGGGTCATGAGGATTAAGTATGGTCTCCATCAGAATGAATAAATGTCAATTCTTGAGTAAGGGTTTCTCGTTGTCCTTGGAAATTTATCTCTCATTTGTATCATACGTTACTTCCTATTCTGTCTTTTAAGGCAGGCGATGGTTATCATGTACTATTTTGGGAGTATCCATGGATTGGGGACTCATCCTTATCCATCTCTTTTCCTTGTCATTATAGGTTTTCTAGACTTCACTCTGCTCCTATAAAGAATTTTTATAATTTGTTGAGTGGGGTCATTCAATCTCTCAAGGAACCTTAACAACAGAAAGGTTGTTGATTTACTTCTTTAATTTCCCTCATACAGGGAAATGAACCATCTCCTCACGTTTGGGTGTTTTACCTTGTAGATTTATTTTTTTCATTTAAATAATTTTATTTGGCAAGTAAAGATTCCTTCCAAGGTTAAGACTTTTATTTGGTCCTTGGTGTTTAATAAAATTAAAACTGATGATCTTTTTCAGCAAAAGGAGACATTACAAAATTATCTACTCAAATATTTGTTTCATGTGCTACAACAGTTCTGAATCTAGAATTTAGTGGTTTTTCCATTGTTCTTGTTGGATATTCTAGTGATTCAATCACAGCGGAAGCATATACAAATAATTTTCGGAAAATTAAATAGATCGGGTATAATAATAAATATCTCGAATGTAGAACCCAAAACAATCGACTGATGCGTATGTCCCTCTGTCAGATCTCACGGTCGGGATGGTGGTCACGATGTTAATCGAACTACCACCGTAATACCACGACGCCGCAACCCTCAGTCCGGCGATCGTTGTGCCGGGAAAAAATTCCCTACACGGAATTTTTCCTCGAGCCCTTAATTTTTATTCTCTCTCAAGCCATTCTCTCATGGCTTCTTCAATCTCACAGAATTCTCCACACCCTTAGAAGGAGAGGTTAGTCTCCTTGTATTAATGTGAATCTACGTGAGAGAGAATTAAGGGACGTATGGGTAAGTGGGAGTTACCCCACTAACCCTACCTAATTGTCTAAAATGCCTCTCGTGGGCATCTTAAACCAATAGTTCTATTGCAACAGAGATGTAGAACTCATTGTTCACCGCTTGTCATTATATTTGGGTTTGCCCGCAAAGACTTTTTCATTTATTCCTCATGACTTTTAGAGGTTTTGGAGAAAAGAAAGATGCCCGATTGCTTTAGAAATGTGTGTTTGTGGATATCCCTTGGTACATTTGGAATAAGTGGAATGCCAAAATCTTCCACAATCAGATTCTAACCTCTTCTCTTTTATGGGATAGAATTGTTTTTCATGCTTCTCTTTGTTCTTTAGAAGAGTTGAGGAAGGATTAGAATGCAGTTGTACCTGGGTGTTTTTTTTTTAAACGTTTCTTTATTCTTCCAATATATTCTTCTCTTTATATTAAAAAAAATGCGGGCCATAAAGGCAGTCTGTTCCGATCTACCAGTAGTTCAGCAGAATTGAAACTCCACAATAGGCTGTCATTTGTTCAATATGGATTTATTTACAATATTCACTTGATGGGCATAAAAAGATGCTATTGATGATTGCTAGAATTTCTCAGAACATGCAACAGATAAAACATACGCACATACTGTTTCCTAACCAGGAAAAAAAAAAAGAAAGAAAAGAAAAGAATATGTATATATAGCTCTCAATATGCGAAAGAGTAATTTTGGAATCTATCATTTGAGAAGTTCTATTCTTGAAAACAATTCAAAACGTTCATAATCTCTATGAATTAGCTTAGAAAAGACCACCAAAAACCTTACAGCTTTTGCATAAAATATATATATAGCTCTCAAATTGCGAAAGAGTAATTTATGAATCTATTGTTTGAGAAGTTCTATTCTTGAAAATAATTCAATTTGTTCATGATCTCTATGAATTAGCTTATAAAAGACCGCTAAAAACCTTGCAGCTTTTGCATAAATAACGTAATGGGGGGAAAAAAAGGACAAGCAATGGTAAAGAGCCTGAACTCACGAGCGTGTCAATTTGAGTGATAATATTTGCATAATGCAGTGCAAGACCAGCAGATCCCAATTTTTTATGATTGCGAGATGCATTTACTGGCTTATCATCATCTGCAAAACTCAGCAAGGGAAAGCAACATGAGAATCTCTTCAATTAGAAACATGAATGATGCTGATAATAGGATGTTACTGACTAGGAAAATTTTGACATACAGACAAATAAACTAGTATTCTCATGTGTATGTGCCAGTGTAATACTCTATATCCTGTGTTTGTGTCCACTTCTCTGATACGTGCATGTGCTTGCATCTAGTTACTTGCTTGTTAAATATGAATTAGTATATTGTGTTTGCCTTAATTACTGCATAACAAACTGACCCAGATTGCCTTTTTCTAATTCATGGTTCTGCGCTCTAATTTGGATAAACAGCATAACATTTGTATGTAAACAGCTGTGAGGACTATTCATACTTCTAGAGATTAAGTGCCACAAGCATCTACCATGCTTATTTTCCTCCATCCAAAAGAACAGATAATTTTAATTTAAGATCTATATGCATACCGGCACTACCAAAAGCATCATGAATCTCCAAATGGAGGACATGCACAATGTCCACAAGCTTCTCCATCACCTACAAAACACAAACAAAATCTTATCATGCAATTTTTTAGAGAACAACAAATTAATAGACCAGTGGATAGTAAAAACTTATCGTATCTTCATGAATGTCAGTGGTGAGTTTCTATAGTCAACAGTGAAAAGGGTATATAGACGATGGTTGAGTACTGTGAGATTCAAAAGCATAAATTAAAAACAAATCCATGTATATTGGAAAAGCTGAAGCATAAGCTTCAGTTTTCACCATATGACAATATAGCAGACAATCTGTTATG
Source organism: Dillenia turbinata (assembly GCA_037126225.1). Taxonomy (NCBI): domain Eukaryota; kingdom Viridiplantae; phylum Streptophyta; class Magnoliopsida; order Dilleniales; family Dilleniaceae; genus Dillenia; species Dillenia turbinata. Next base: position 23,774,657 of record JBAMMX010000006.1, on the reverse strand, counting down.
GAAATTTTTGTCAAAATCTAATATTTTGATGATAACAAAACCATACATATGTTACTAATCATTTTACCAAGTGTATAGCTTTTTAAAATATTCCTTTTTCAAGTAATACAATCTTCTATGGGTAAAAGTTAAAGCTCTATAGAAGTTCTCATGAAAACTTAGAAATAGCTACTGCATAAAATATGTCGGCATAGAAGCACGGATAGAAGTAGTTGAAAATCAGAATTTAAGGGTAGATGTGAGTTGCTGTGATTTTAATTCATTTTTAAGATCTAGCTCAGTATATTAAGTACAGATTGAGAACTGTGCTTAATCCCTAAACTTGCCTAAATGGTTATTCAAATTCAAATCTCTTGGAAGGATTAAATACAATATTTTACTGAAGGTAAAAAGGAAGTTTCCAAGTTCTGAAGTTCTTCTTTTTTTTTTTTATTGAAAAAAAAAAAATGGGGGACAACGAGTTTTGCTCGAGTTTAGCTTCTCCATCAGTTTAAGGTTTCTGAAATTGGATCCTCCACATTTTAGGGGGATGGTCAGTGTTTAAATTTGAAAAATAACAGCAATTACAATGAGATTTTGAAAGAAGATCCAAGGGCTGGAAAATAAGATCTTCTCTGATTTTTCTGTGTAGGAAGTTGTTTCTGAAGGATACTTTGGGGCTTTAAAAGTTGATCGTGGTAACTAGTCTAAAGATAACTCAACGTGGGTTTCAAAGAGCAATATTTAGACTATATTCAAAAATTTTTACAGAAATTATTCGTGTCTTTGTTTGAGAGGAAATTGAACTCACAAACACCCAAATGATCACTTCTTTCCGACATTCACAAGTTTGGGGAGAGTGTGAGGAACACTTGATCGAGAGAATAGGCTAATTGGGTGAGAGTTAGAATTGAGTCTTGTTGGACTATATCATTCTCAAGGTTAGAGATGCAGATTGCCAATAAGTGGTTGTACTTAAGGTTGTAACTCTCGTGTGAATAATGGTAACTAGCTATCACTAGACCCCGACTTGCTGAGCTGGAAGAGTGAACATAATCACAAGGCCGAACCACTATAAATTGGACTTGATCTCTCTATCCATACTCTTTAATTTTAAACTTACATTTGATATAGTTTGGCCATATGTTTAATTGAGATTTTAAGTGGAATAAAATTTAGGACTTGAAGCTAACCAATTCAAACCCCCTTCATGCTACATTGGGACCAACATAATCAAATCACAACCAATTCGCATATTAAATTTAAACATTTCTAGGATAGCCCATATTGACATTGATTGAGTACATATTTTTAGAAAGAGAAAAACGGTTCTCAAAGTTACAGATTCATTTTAAATACATTCTGTCCAAATAAAATTTTAGATATAAGAAAATTATGACAATTTTACATCTTACCATATGCAGGCCAAATAAGCTATTAAAATCAAAATGACATAGCATGCCAAAAGTTAGTCATAGAAATCAGAAATTGAAGAAAGTAATAGGGTTATATCATTCGTGAAGCCCGCCATATGCCCCCCAAAATAAAGCCTAACAAATGAATGATTAGGAAGTACCTCTTCCAGAATCTTGGACCAGAGTGATTTCTTCTTCAAATTCTTTACATGCTTCCGCTGACTCTTTAGTTCAGCCCTTAAGATGGCAAGGCTATCTCCTATATTAGAATGGAAATGTAAACATCCAATCTTATGCGCATACATAACAATGAACGTGGAGAAGGAAGGCTAGCAAATTAAATTTCCTCAACTATTTCTGCATAATAGTCAATATGCACGCGAGTTGGGGGAGGGGGGATAATTCTTTAATATTCATCTACATCTAATTGTATCAGCTTCAAATACAATGAGCCATTTCCTTTGGCTTTTGCATTAATGTAATTCAAACTTGGAGCATCCTTCAACTTGCATCGCAGTGACATTATGAAATTTAAAATTTTTTACATCAAAGAAACATGAGAGTGGATAGGGTCTAGGAAGGATATTCTCACACACACAGTGTATCATCACGACCATACTTGATATTAAAAACCTTTTCTTTCTGCATTTCAAAGTAAAATCTAAGCAACATACCCCTTTGACCAACATTTGAATTATCCTCCTCTTGAAGCTTACGGCGATAATCCTGCTCATATCTATCCAAGGCATGCAATTCATGGTACAGCTCCTACAAACACCGGAAAGGGAATTTATTCAATGAGTAGTTTCAAAAGATAACACATGTAAAAAAATTGATCAAAGTAGAGATTCTTCCATTTTATAGACCCTCAAAAATAAAATATTTGATAGCATGAACTTCTAAAATCACAAGGGATTTATTTATTTGTGGTATGATAGTTGAAAGAATATCTAAGATATATGTCCATACACGAGGCACAGAGGGAATATTACAAAAGATAAACAAGATAGCCTCCTCTAAAAAAGTACAGAACAGTCTACCATAGAGCTATGCAAAGTCTACGGAAATGGCATGGTATGGATGGATTTTTGAAAGTTTCACCCCAACATTAGTTCAATTGAGGATGAGAATATCGTCTGAGATGATTTGGGCATATACAACGAAGGCCCAAAGATGCACAAGTTAGGAGGATTGATAATCTAAATATAGGAGATTTAGTAAAATGTAAAGGTAAGCCGTTGAAAAATTGGATGAAAATTATCTGTAAAAATATGAGTGTTAAGGGGTTTAACTGAGGATATATTATTCGATAGGAATGAGTGACGTACAAGAATTCGCACCAACTAAATCAAGATTTTTTTTTTTCAATATTTGTCTCTCGTGGCCAACCCAAAATTTGGGATTAAGGTCTAAATTGTTGTTCACCCCAACATTGCTTCTTTTGTTTTGTTTTTTGTTTTTTGTTTTTTTTTTGGGGGGGTGGTAGGGGGGAGAGGGGGTTGGGTTCTTGTATCCCTAGTCGATTTTCAGGATGAGGAATGCTTCACTAAGAAAATGATTAGTTAACTCATTCCATTTGATCATCATCTTCCATTATTTTGAAGGATATCTGATCCTCCCTATTATCTATTATCTACATTTTTCTTCATAAAAATCATCTTTCCACCCCCCCCCCCGGGGCAGAAATAAACGGGTATACAAATGTTTAATCAGATGAAAACATTCAGCAGTGTCTATGATCATTAAGGTGTTACCCTTACAGAATATAGTAACAGTTAAATTGGCCAGGCAAATCAAAATAACTAATCCATCACTAAAACTAAGCTGTAAGTTAATAACTACGATTTGGAAGACAACCCCAGAATTTAGAAAACTAGGCACTGCTAACACATCAGGCACAAACATGGCAAGGGCGCGAATGGCAGACCTCTTAGAACAAAGGAAAGCCCTAATGTATGTAACATGAATATTTTATTAGAAAATAAACTCTCAGACAACAAATAACAGCTAAATCATCTAAACACACAAGGGTAGCAGCTAATTTTATAAAGTACTGTTTGAATAACTCACAGCAGTATATTGAACCAGAGTCATTAATTGCTGCATCACTGCTTCGGCTTCTTCTTTTAACTTCATTTGAGGTGTAAGTTCTGAACCTAGCCTATGAATCACAAAGTGACGCTGAGAATGAAATTTTCATAAGAAATTAAGAAATTCTCTGCAACCACACAATAAAGGTAAAATGGACGAGATGCATGAAGATTACTGTTCAAAATAGCGATCCAAATTGTGATATTGAGGATCCTTGCATCGATTTCCAAAACGAACTACTTCACCAGAAAAAACCTTCAATTCTTCCCTGTAATAATATTTTACAAGAAACTAAGACATCTTTGCGATTAGATGTGTAAAAATAACTAGGAATTGACTTTAATCACAAAGTGAAAAAGAAAGTTTAGATGCTCCAGAGAAATTACCTCTTATCAGCTGCAGCAAGTCTTAGGAGCTCAATTGTATTTTTTGAAATTAAGAGTTGCACTCCCTCTGAAGGAAGCACCACCTCTCTCAAATGTCTTATATTCTCTTTTGAAAGGGACTGCATAAGATTGGCACCCTTAACAATAGTGTTTGCAACTTCAAAAGCCAAAATCGAAATTTTATTTCCTTTTGACGTCACTCCTGACATAAAACCACTGCCTGAATTCAAACTTGACACACTGCTACCAAGCGTATCCAAAACTTCAACAGCCTTCCCAAGCCCAGCTGTACCAGCTTTCCCCAGAAGTGAGCTCACTTCCGAAACCTGTTATGTGTTGGAATCTATTCAGATTTTAAAGAACATTTGTTTTCTACATACAGGGCATCTAAACACTTGTGCTTAATCCAAAACTGCAACCAAGAAAGGTTTTGCATTTGCTTCAATAGTTGTAGTTTATAGCATGCCATAAGTAGCAAAAACCACAATATAACCGTAAGAGACAGATATTTAACTTTTTCACAATCTCTTTCTGAATATCAGCTCAACAAAATAATTTTGGGTACTGCTTTATTTTTCATGTTTGCTCTCCAACTGGAACACGTTTTCTTGTTATTACTTGTTTGTAAAATTGTTTATAATCATCAATCAGATTCAATTCTCCATATGACATCTACTTGCATGGATGATGTCAATACAAGCAAAAAGGTAGCTAGTCAGAAGCAGAACATTTGTGACATTACCAATGTCTGAACACAGCCATGCACCAAAAATATTAGTTATATATATAGTCAGAAATTAACTTGACAAAGAAATTCTAATTACCAAATACTGTATCTCATAAGGCACCCTAAAACAGCAAATGCATGTAACTTGTTTTCCTATGCAGGAAAATGAATATACTTGACTTACAATTATAATTCTTGCCATATTTGTAATGAAGTAGGTAGAATTTGCCATCTCAGGGACCCTATAAGAATCCATGTTCTTGGAGAGCAACTTATTTCCCACAACAGTCATTTAAAGGCAGATCTTGGGTAATTACATAAAGCCAAGGACCCAATTGCAACTCTGTGGCTAGACCTTCAGGATGAGGTTTCATGGTGCTATAACAGCAATCAAAGCAGAGAAACACCATAACAGGAGCCCATCATGTTGTTCATGAATGGATCATTCAAGGGGTTTTTGTAATTGAACTTAATTAAAATTTGATACCTGTCATCAGATGAGGATGATGTGGTATAAAGGAGGAGAGGATTGTGAGACCCTAAATGTGGGAGAGTGGGTCGTATACCATGTCAGATATACACAGAAAAAAAGATCTTATACACTTACGTAGGTTCAAGGAACCCAATTTTAATTCCATGTCAATACCAGAGACTAGGCTTCATAAATGAGATTTTTAGGTGTCTCTTGACAGTGTATTCTAGTGACGATAAACATATTTTGACCTAGAGTAAAAGGGCACCAAGGCCAAATATAAGCAGGCCCAAGTTGTGATATCAATTAGGAGCCACGCCCAAAGAAAAAGAAGAAGAAAATTCTCAACAGTCTCGAAATTTGGACAAATTCAATTAGATTGTGCTCTTCTCTGGCAGCTAAAAGTCAAAAGATCTCACAAATCATGGGACTTTAATTCAAAGATTTGGCACATTCTAACAAGCCATGACAAAATTTTCCAATTTCCTCTCTTAAGTGAAGCAGCCAAGGCAGTTGATCTTCCAACCTAAACATGACCTCAAGAGAATAAGACTAACTGGAGTCCATAGTTTTGGCATTTTTGCATAAGATTTTCAGGCTCAAACTATTATATTGCGCTGGTTAGACCAAGACTTACCATTTCACCAACTAACAATCCAAAAAGTAAAGGACCAAATCAGTTTCACAAAAATGGAACGTCCAAACTTTGCTGCAAGATGGGACTCAATGTTGGGATTCTGAGAACTGGCATATTAAAAATCATCAATTTCTCACAACGCCTTTACCCACACTGTTATATATTAGCCTCAAAATGCTCCAAGACAATAACAACGTAATTGACTAACGTAAGACTAGTTACTCATAAGTGTAAAAAGGGTCAATGGCTTGATCATACCTTTGCAACAGCAACCTGCCTGGACCTTGATGATCTGGATTTGTAGGAGGAAGCCCTAGGCAATCTAGGAATCCCATCATCAATACCATCTTGATAGTCCGCACTGCATTGCACCGTGCTTATTTCAGGAAAGGAAAAGGACTCCCGTGAATGCTTGTCCACGGTCTCCACAGCTGGGGATTGAGTTGAATTGTTATTAGGCTTCGCCGTCTGCAACTCACGTGACTGAAAACCCTTTCCCAAATCACGATCAACATGACCATTAGCGTGCGGGAAGCTCCCACTGGGAGCATGATCCACTGTGGATCCTCTCGAGCAAATCCCTCCCATTTTGTGTCAAAAGCAGCATACAATCATGAACATGAACTAGAACTTCCTCTTACAACTTCTGGCACAAGATACAAGAAAACCCTTGAAGAACGTTCACAGTAGCTTTAACTTAATCAGAGTACAACCCCACAAATTCAGTCCCATGTTCCACCAAGTTTACCAAGCAGACCATTTTATATCAACATTTTATCTCCAACCCATAAAATCCAATTAGCTGAAACTCAAGAAAACAGCGAGAACCCAGAATAGAGTACAACCACATAGGACCAAAATTAAGAGAAAATAAACAAAACCAAGTTCAAATTGGTCAATGTAATCGGCTAATTAGACGTGGGACAACCCAGAAATAGCTTCGAAGGCAGGAAAATAGAACTAATAAAAGAGGGATCAAATACAGCAATCAGAAGATTGAGGGAAAAAGATAAATGTTGAAACAGAAACAAATGGTGGTGGGCTTACCAGGAAGATAGAAACAGTGAACTGGATCTGCGAGAAGAGAGAAGAAATTCTGTTGCTTGTTTGTTTCTGGCAAAGAACCGATAAAAGTGAGAGAGAGAGAGAGAGGAGATGATGACGACGATGATGATGATGTTGATAGGAAGGGATCGGGAAGCGGATAGACTAAGAAAGGAAGACTTGAGAGAGAGAGAGAGAGGGAGAGGGAGACAGGAAAAGAAGAGAAAGCCCAAAACAGCAAATAAACCCAGACCCACGCAGTGAGACGGAGAGGAGGCGCGGTCTGGGAGTCTACACAGACCCCGAATTCAACACAAATCTCTCTCTCTCTCTCTCTCTCTCTCTCTGTGACGCCAAATTAACCACAGAAGTTCTTCGGGTTGTCTTGTCCTCGAATATAATCATCAGTGAGTGCATGACTCTACTCGAGAAATTTACGGAATCTCAGAACCAGTAATTATTCAACTTTTTAAATACAGTATTATTACTTTAATAGAGCGATTTTAGGAAATATATGATTATAGCAGGAGGTATATCTAAAATTATTATTTTTAGAGTAATATAAAATAATAAACTCCATTAAAATTTACCATAAAGTACCTTTGTTTGGAATCAAACAAAAATAATTTTAATTTGTTTCAATTAAATTCTTTATTTCACTCTTTTTTGAAATTTAAATTTTCATTCACAATGTAAAAGGAGAATATAAAAATTCAATTAAATTACATCATTTAAAAAATAAATGATTTTGTAGTTTAATTCTTTATTAAATAGCATTTATATATATTGAAAAAAATGTTAGGAAGGGCTTACAATTTCTTTATTCATTTTGAAATTTCAATCTTCATTTTTCATAGAATTAGAATTGAATTTCGTAAATCTGGATAATAAATATTAGAATTAAAAAAGAATTTCACAAATTTTGCAAAATTCATTTAATTCTGATTATAACCTAGCATAATCATGGGCTGGGATCATATTCAAAAGAAAAAACGTGTTAAGAAAGATTAGATCATAATTTTATCAAAAGTTTGTTATTATATTTGATAAATGTTATAAATAAAGTAAAATTAGATCATAATTTGAAAAGGAAAAAAAGCTGTTAAGAAAGATTATTGATTAATATTTCTTGGTATTATTTCGAAATTCAACTCGGTTCTAATGGAATTCATAGCAAAATATTTTCCAATTCAGAAAATACATCCATTTGATTATTGCTGAAGGAGATATTTTTTTTTTTTACTTGGACTGTATATAAAATTTATGGTGTGCTTTTTTTAAAAAAATTGGTTAACTGAATAGACATCATTCAATAAATGTATATCTAATTATTCTCTAAGAATAGATTTAAATTTCAATATTTTTTTTTTTATAATTCTATAACGATGATGATCTAGGGAAAGAATCATCCAATTAAAAAAAATAATTCGATAATTGTGCTTTTCAAACAAAAATTAATTAAGTAATAAAGAAAAGTGGAAAGTTAACCATTCTATGACCTTCAAGACCAAGCCAGACTCTGAATTCTCACTAATCTAAAGTGGAATTTTTTTTTTTTAATTTTAGAAATAAATTAGGGGGTATATTATAACTTAGATAAGGTATTTTTAAAAATAATATTTGATTAAAGGAATTTGATATACATTTGGTTAAAATGTTTCGAGACAAGTAATTTCTATTGCCTTATTCATTTCGTTAAAATATCTGTATTGCCTTATTCACCATTAGTTTTTTTCTATACATACTTGTTGTTTATATTTTGTATTTATATAATTATTAAATATATCAACATAAATATTATTAAATATATAAGATTTAGTATTATAATTCAAATTTGTTCTCTTTAAAAAAATTATTATGAATATTAATTGTCAAATAATTGTATTATTAAATTAAGATTTTTAAATATTGTCTTAATTAATATGGTATAATTACTTTTTTATGTTGTTAAAAATAAGATTAATATTATTCTTTTGGAGGTATCAGCGGACCCACTCGAATGAATGACCGTACCTTTACGATGAGGGGGGTGATTTTGGTCAACCGGGTTACTAATATCCGTAGGGTCCACTCTTAGCCTTTATTTTCAAAGTTCACCATCCCAAAATGAAAATCGAACCATCCCTCCCTCCCTCCTAATCCCAACTTCACTATCGTAGGATCGGACCGAAGTACAGATTGAAAGAGCCGAAGCCGTTGATTGTGTCCCCAAGAGCGTCCGGATGTGCGTGATCGGCGATGGAGTTGATTGCAGTGGATGATTTTGGTGGTCGACTGGTCGCTGTCTGAGAATGACTTTTTATCGGCTTTGGTTTTCACAAGGACCAAGTCAAAAACCACTCATTGGAGGGGCAAACATGACTTTTTGTTTTCTAGAGTTGACTCCGTCTTGTCAAGCATAGGGTTCAGGATTAAAAAAAAAAAAATTGTAAATATTTTTGTAACCGTTGGATTATATTAAATTAATAATAATTATTTTTTCGCACATTGCGAAAGAAAGATATTAAATGAGGTATATTAAACTGATATGCTCGATAACCCATATGTGTTATTTAAACCGTCTTTCTAATTTATATTACGAATTCCCATTTTACCACTTACAAAGGGCCGGGTCGGGTCGGGTCGGGGGTTTTGTTATAATGTGGTTGCAAGAAATTTTCCCATCCACTTGATCACGATCAAACCTTTTGTGGGGGAGAAAACTTTTAGGGAAGAAAGCAGTCTTTTCTTACTGACTCTCCACCAAACCTTACTTTAAGGAAATTTGATTTTAGATGTGACATTTTTTCTTTCACCCTACGTAAAATCTTCCTGTCCCTAAATAAAAAAAAAAATACCCAAAAAAAAGACATAGGTAGTTTTTCTGTTATTTTTCTATAGAAAAACTATTTTTTATACCATGCTACAATTCTTTTTATGAAAAAAAATTTAAAGTTAGTGCTATTTAATAATTTTTAGATTTTTTTTTTTTTTTGAGGTTAAGTTAAATCTTGTTTCAACCAAATAAATAGAAAGGTCGTATTGGATCAATCAAACTGATTGAGCCCGGCCCACTAAAAAAAAATAAATTCAAATAATAAATTTTGAAAAAATGAACAGTCTGTCATTTGTTAGGCGGGAAATTCCCACCGCCATAACCTTTATACCGACGCACGAACACCAGTAAATGGATTCAAGAAATCTCTGTCTCTCTCTCTGGTTCACGATCAACATGTCTCTAGTGTTTTTGCTTTGATTGTTGGAGACCGCCATCGTTGATTGTAATGGTCAGGGTGGTTTGTGTTGGTAGCCGCGGGATGGCAGGTTCATTCTCTCTACGGGAATCATATTCTTGATCTTACTTTGTTTTCATCGCATTGGTTGCAGTTGCCTAGAGTTTCAATTGTAGTTTTAATTCCTAGGGTTTTAATTTTTCAATAAAAAAATTAATCTTTGATTCTTGGTTTTAATAACACAGGGCTTTGCTTTGATCATCTTGATTATATTTGCCTAGGGTTTATAATGATCACAGTCATTTCCGATTTTCTAATTGAGATTGTCTAAAGTGTGTGTTGATCATGGGTGGAATCATTTTTTAAATTTACCATTTTTCACCCACAATGAGATCACAGATGTCTTTTTTGTCTGAATTTTGTTAATTGATAATTTAATTTCATTCTTGTGAAATATGCTTTCTTGCCGTTAAGGTAGTGATGATGATGATGATGATGATGATGAGGAGGAGGAGGAGGAGGAGAACAACGCCTATTATTTTAAATTTTTAGAAAAAATGATAATTATATAAAGTATGAAGTTTACCACATATGTTTCCTTTTAGGAAAATTGTTATTTCTCGACCCCACAATATATGCTTCATTATTCAATTCTGAGCAGAAAGTATTTTCCACAGATGGAATAATGTCAACTCTTTCCTTCTAGGAAACAACCTTATTCCTTGGGTCAAAAAGGATAATAATACATACCATGATGGCTTCATGAACAATCTGCGAAGGAGCTACACCATAAATCTTGAGATGATGAATCCATCATGTTTACACATTATTCTGAATATCTTAACTCATTAGTCATGCGAGTCCATGTGCACACTCACCACAAATAGCATGGGCATTAACATTATAGCCTCCTTTTACCACATAGTCATATGGACATAGCAAAATTAGGATCGTCTCATATGGCTGAGACCTCTTGGTCGTGCTGTGAGGAGACTGAGACTTTGACATGCACTTGGTTTAAGGTTGCTCAAGATGTAAACTATTATTACATCCACCAGCCTATCCTCTACCTTAATTTCATCATTGTGCCCTGTTTTGGCTTCAATTAGACCAGCATAGTTTCACAAGGAGTTCAATGTAAACAAAGCAAAAGAGAGGCCACTTCCTCTTCACCTTTTAAGATCATATTGATCTGAACGTGTTCCTCTTTCAGAATAAGTGTTCTTGAACAAGCTAGTAGCAGGTTGATGTTCCGTACTTCCATCTTACCTTACCTGTTCAATCCTATTTGGTTATATATTTTTTTTTATCGGGGGAAAAAATGCTAGTGGCCAAATTGCATAAAACGACATCTCTCCACCTTTCCTTTTGTTTGTTAATTTTGCTTAATCGTTTTGTGTGTCCTTGACCAGTGATTTGAATATTTTTTTGTGTATAATATCGGTATCTGAAATTATATTTCAATTAATCCGTTCGGGACTTATAATGATCCATTCCTAGGATTATCTTTTTAGCGTAGTCTTTTTTATTCCCAAAACTCAAACTCCAGATATTTATTAAGAGATCTAACGTCACATCTTACTAAACTGACTATTCATTGGTTCAGTGCTTTGAATCTGTGTGTCTAGAATAGTCTGCGACTACAATGTTAGTTATACTTTCTTGTGCGCAGAGAAGGAAGCTTGAAATCTAGTATTAACATTTGGATTCCAAGGTGAATTCTCCGCTGCCACAGGGTGTGCACAGATATGATCAGCATAGCCATTGCAATTTCCATTATAGCCTTTGCTCCTACTGGTGTGTGATGACCACGCTGATTTCTCAGTTGTCACAGATGCGTTTAGTTTATGCATAGACCTCATCAACCAGTTCACTAAAATTCTTCACTCCGGGCATGTTCACATATCTTGTTCTGGTCATTGCCTGGATATGCAACAGCACATATTGGACAAAACAACGGGCTCTTAAGGCAGGTAGGAAATTTAAGCGTTTTTCTTGGAATACCTCATACTTCTTGGCTTTACCTTTGATAGCTAATGACCTAAAAATTGCACATGATAATAATTAAGGAGAACGTGCCATGGTTCTGAGATGACCTATCTATTCTATTGTATGAAGCCAACTTTAGATTATCATGCTTTGTTGGTCTGATATCACATGTAAAATTCATTTGATTACTTGATCACAAATACCATATAACATTGTTCCCAAGGAGGCTACTTAGTGGCAATAGCCTCCTTTTGACTCCGAACCCATGAACCGGAATTCGAATCCTATTGTTAAAAAAAAAAAAAAAAAAAAAAAAAAAAAAACTATATAACATTTGTCAAGGCGACAACATCCCCAAAATGTAGTTTCTAAACCAGGGTGTGCTTTACAGATGGATTACATCCTCCATCTTCCCTGATTTAGGTCCACACTGATTTAGTCTCTGACAAAATTTCAACGTAGACAATTGAGAATTGCTCACGTAGCTTTGGCAATTCCAGATGTCCCAAATTAACCACCAGGCACTCAAGTGCCTACATTACAACCAAAAGGGAACAAGAGAAAATACTAGTTGAAAATGGAACAGGAAAACTTAACACCGGGAACTGCATGGGCATCCTTGGTTGTCATCTTGACAATCAAAGATTTACGAGGTCCATCAAGCATGTTAATTTGCACAATCTACCCTGCACATACCCGATGGTTGCACTACTGCTAATGTTTGTGAAATGCTTGTAGGGGACCACTAATGTACAGATTCGCCAAAGAAACTATTTTAGTCTTTTCCTCAATGTTGCAGATGAGAGAGAGAGACTGTTCAGGGGTTCAAAAAGCAGAAACCATTAGGTCAGCTGCATTCGATAGTCTTATCAAATATCCTACTACAAGGTGACAATGACATGGTTCAATAATGAGAACGAATGGGTGATGGTAAGTCTCCTCATTTTTCGAGGAAATAACCGAACAGCAACGCACGGTGCTTTGCCATGTTTCGCCATGGGCATGGATTAGTCATCAATTACCTGAAACACAAAATTATTGAATTAATTAACGTCTATCTGTAAGAGGACATGAAACAAAAGTGTCATGCGATGAAACTGGAATTGGTAAAGTTACCATTTGGAGATAATTTCTTTGTTATAGTCTGAGAGGAGATCTTCAAGTTCATCAACTATTGCATCATGGCAGAAGACAAATTGGTCCTAATGAACAGAGTATGGGAGAGTGAGATGTCATAACAATGAAAAAGAGGGTCAAATGACCAAATATATGGCGAAGGTTCAATCTGATGTAGAATAAAAGTATGGTGACAAACATTAACAAGATCATCATGAAGGCCAATCACATCCCCAATGCCAATGGCAAAATCTCATCCATGAATATATACCATTGTCCTTTAAGTTGAGGGTAAGCAAGCTGCAGAGCTTGCCTCAATGGAAATTTATTATTGGGCATTGAGGATAATGAATTTTTTATGCATTGCATTAGGACAAGGCATCCTTTATTAGAGCTTCACGTGGCTTGTTATGATTGGTGTTGTGTATATGTCCTGCCATTTTCAGGGCACCTCAATTCTGAGAAGCAGTTCTCTTTCCATTTCCCCACAAGGAATTATCATTCAAATGATATATATGGGGATCTTAGAAGTCCCAAGTGACTTTTAAGTGTCCTATGGTTCCCAATATTTGCAGATTTCGGATTACTCATTGCATAACTGGTAAGAGAAGATGCTTGACAAGGTCAGAGGATGCAATGGAACAAGAGCAAAGAAGCTTCACAAAAAGAAAGGAAGATGGTACCATCGTCTGAACCATTCCAATCCTCTGAGATCGGAAGGTGGACACAGTCTTTAGAATATCTAAACTGGACATATCCCCAACGAGGATCCTCTGAATTGTGTTATGAATTGTGCAGAATGTTCCAGTTCTCCCAATGCCAGCACTGAGCAAGAGAGACAAAAGTCTCAGAACTACACTAATGATGAATCGAGTCATGACATCAAAGACTATTCAAAGATTTAAACCTGCAATGAACAACAATTGGGCCAAGACTTGGAGGTACATGACATGCTCTTCTCAAGATTTCACGAACAGCAAGGGTATCCTTGGGAACCCCATGATCAGGCCATTCAGGAAACTGAATATGCAAAACAGACAAAGGTGGCACCTCTGACTGCAACAAGAAAGAAGATACATTTCAACTTGAAAGGAAATAAAATAGAGGGAAAGAAAGAAAAAGAAAAACACTTTTGAGAGAGAGACAAATAGTGGAATGCATTTTTCACCAGTAAGACCAAAAAATAACCAAAATTTTGAAACAGTCCAGCCTAAAGGATTTCAAGGTAAAAGGTGATCCTCAACAGCACTAAGTCATAGTATAGGCAGAAATGCAACCTTTCAATGTCTATCAACTGAAAATAGATTATGCATACCAATCGTCACCAGTCATGCTTTAAGCACAAGTGAACTGGCCCTGCTAATTCAAATTTCCACCTCTTTCATTCTTAATGGGGTTTCTCCCTGATGATCCTTTCAATCAAAATAACAATCACCTGCCCCTCAACAATCATGTATATAAAACATCAAACATAATTGTAAATATTAGATGCCCTCCCCTACAGACAAATATTTTAACTTGCACCGACAGCTTTTGGGCTGATGCAGAATACATTTACTTATCCATGTTGCACCAGAGTTATTGCAGCAAACACCCCCACCCCCCAAAAAATAGACCAGAGATCTTTTTTCCCCTCTATACTTACAGGATCCTAACAATTTTCTTTAACATAAGCAATCTACAACTTATTGGTCCCCAACACATTGTTGATGATAGACACTCGCTATTTTTTTTTTTGAAAATCTATCCAGGAAATATCATTTTTTCCTGCTGGTGAATACAAAATTAGCAAATGTGGTTCAATCTTCAATGTTTAAATTTCATGTTCCCCAATGTGGCCCATGATTATGTTTTTATCCTTTTCCTTTTGTTTTCATTTTTTGGACCTCCCAACAACCTTCAAACTGTACTAACAGAGGCACGTAACAGATTCTTTCCAATTGGTTCTCCGTCAAACAGGCTTTTCAGTGTACAAGTGTAAAAAGGATATATCCCCTGACCTCTTTGTGGTTCACCTCCAAAAGTCGCAGCTCCAGTGACGTGTCAGTTGTTGTCGTCCACTTAGTGGCAATACATATATTACCAAATTCTCTAGGACCATCCTCAGCCTGGAAATAGTCTCCGCATTTCACAGTCTGCAAAGATATCTAAATTTCAAAATGCATCCAAAAAAAGGCCAAGGAAGTATAAACGGAAACAGAAAAAGAGCATGCATAATAGGAGCAGATAACCCTTAGTGTCCCAAAAACCTGACACAATTGGCAACTCAGCTATGAGATACTAGCGGTGCAACCATATGGGCCACAATTGGGATATCAACTAATAAAGGCAGAAGCAAAAATAAGGCACCACATGCTCAGATTTCCTCTCTGTTGGTGCATTTAAAGCTCTTACCTTTTCCCCTTTTTTAACTTGCCTACAGAAAAAGGACTCAAATTGACAATTTTTTCAGCTCAATGATGTTTGAAACTTAAATTCTAGGTAAGTGAAATAACCAATGCTTCATATGTATATGTAAACCCCAAAGAGAATTGCCACCCAACCTTGAGAACCAGAAAAGAAGTGTCTATTGTTCAAAAAGTGCTCATTAACTGGCTGATGCACATTCTTGATGGATACCCAAGCTTGAAGTGGTTGTAGATGACAAAGAAATTGCTGAAAAGTAGCTGAAAATCTAGACAGAATACCTTGAAATTGTCAACCAAACGAGTGAGCATCACAATCACAGGGCATCGATTCTCAAGTACCATCTGCCAGAAGTCTTCAAAGGTGTGCGGAAGTGGACCTTGTGTAGCAATAAACCGAGATATGTCCTCAGATGAACTAGTCTACATTCAAGAGGCATTCCAACTGTCAAACAATTTGATGGAAATTCTCCACATCTACTTAAAAACTGTATGAACCAATGTACCAAAATCAAATAATTATAGGCACTGTTAGTTTATTACCGTGATATAGCTTGCATTGATGTAACCCCTTGCTGATGGCCTGTGATCTTTACATGAGTTGAGTACAACACGGTTTTTGTCAACTGCAGCCACAAAAAAAAAAAAAAAAAAAAAAAAAAAAAAAAAAAAAAAAAACCAAAAATAAGCAACTTCCCTCCTCAGCCAAAACTTTCAGATGGATATAATTTAGATAAACTTCAAGTCCTGGATAATGAAAAATGATAATGATGACTTGAACAACAAAGATTATGAGGCTGAAGATGATGATTTATACATGGTATCACATCTGTATAGCGATTTTTGCTCAAATTTGCACCATCAAGAGCAACTGAGCAGCTTCTCATTACATCTGATGGCCTTGGCCTGCTTGCCTGTAACCAAATGTCAAAATGTATCACTAAAGTAACCAAAAACAACAGACATCAGCATGGGCCAAACTTCTCCGAGGAAAAAAATAATAAAATCAGAAATATTAAACCTTTTCTGAACAAGAATCTATCACAAATTAAACCAATTCCCTAGAAATGTTCTTGCACTAAGCATTAGAAGATTTAGCAGATCAAAAAACATGATAAGAAATGAATATCTGTCTGGAAAGAGGGAAAAGCAAGCATTAAGCATCCTCAATATGATGCACAAAGTGTGAACAGAAAATTAAGAAGTTAAAAAGCCATAAATAGAAAACAAAATTCTACTGGTGAAAGATATGAAAACTCAAGATCTTAATGGGAGGGATCAATGAATAATGAAGCAAATGAATGGAAAAGTTTTGCTGAAAGAAAAACAACTTTGAAAATAGATGATGAATAAAAATCAAAATGTCATATTGTCATTCTTTTCTTCCCTTTACCAAGCACAAGGTACATACCGGTACAGGCAACTAATCATATAGACTTGGAACATCGTAGAGTAGGACCATGGGTTTTGCACCTTTTCCACTATAAAATGCAAATAAAATAGACTTGTCTATCATTTATATGCATATGAACTTCATCTATGGATGGCTTGATAAACTCAAATCCAAGCCATTGACCTTAGGAAAAAGAGTGTGCATAATATAAAGAAAGGAATCCTGGTTCAGGGTGGAAGGCGTAGGAAGGAGGCTGTTTCTGGAACAGTAGCATAGTAATCAGGGTCTGAATCCAAATATGAATTCATCACCACATACATGGTCACAGAAGAATAATCATTTTCCAAATTCACGCCAGCCATGTAGATGCCGAGTGCCCACTTTCCCTAACAGGGATAACTGAATAAACATGCAACTCAAGGTCATTAACAGAAGGTCATCAGTTAACCAAACGATCTGGACGATACTTGTATATTGAACTCATCTTCGATTTTTTTTTTGGGGGGGGGGGGGAGGGGATATGATATTGCATTCAAAATTCGGTTTACTTCATATCCTTTGGAAGAAGTCCTCGGCCTAAACTAATGTCCATTTTTTCTTCAAATTCCCATATGAACATCAAAACAAAAAAGACACCAATGGGCAATAACATCAGGCACAGAACGGGAGCGTAAACCTTTCAGCCAGGTTGGTTCTTCCATCATTTGACTAAATTGCTGACAACAACAGTCAATCAATTGGTATATTGTTTATATTTATGCTGAATCCTCATGGAAGCGAATGGAATAAATTAGTCCCATTAAATTAAGTGGTGATTGTTCATTTGACTAAATTGTTGACAACAACAGACAATCAAGTAGCTCCAGACATTCTTTTTGTGGTGATTTCCTAGGGTTATAGTCCCAGCAAATCCTAGAAATTAAGAAACTCTGGTCGAAAAGGATCAGAATCAGTATATAGCGCATATCGAGCTAGGTTATCAAATCCGAATTAAACATATTTTTTTAAAAAAAAGTAAGTAATCACAGAAAGCAAAATCAAAGTCGGAGAAAATAACCACGAACGGACCTGCAAAGACTGAAACTCCTGTTTGATCTGGTAAGGCTTTTGGAGCTTATCTTTGAAGAACTTAAGAGCTTCGGAGCAGCGATGGACCTGATCGACCGTCAACGAAGGCTTTGCCGGATAATCGGCGGAAAACTTATAAACTATGTTATTCGAGTTTGCTCCTTCGGAAGCGGGAGCGGATAGGGAAGTGGAGGAGGCCATCGCCGATCGACGGCTGCGAGAGCGCGAGCGAGAAGAGACTGCGTTCCCCGTCGTTTCAGATGGAGAGAGAGAGAGAGAGAAGGGACTTAGTCCTGCGTTTTTGGGGTCTCCGTTGTACTTAGCCTTTGGTGTGCTCCAATGTCTCTCTCCTCACAGGTCATGACCCGTTTCGGTGGATGGAAAAATAATTGCAGGACAGGACGCCCCTGCAATTTAGTTTTCTTCTTATTAAGTCTTTTTTTATGGATTTGGTCGGCCCATTTGGAAACCTCACCCCTTTTTAAATCATGATCATATCAAACCAGACCACTCTTAATAAATAAATTTCTCCCTATATTTATTGTTCTGGTTTCTAAAATTTTAATATAAAATTTTACTTAGAAAGATATGATTGACGAATCGCTATACGCATCTAAATGATGAAATTTCACTTAATTTATTTTATAAATATAATAATTGATGGGACGTATTTCAAAATCCAATCTAAAAGAGTTAATTTTCAAAGAATCCACGAAAAATGTGTCTGTCAATCAGTATCTAACATCCACAATAACAATCTAACAAAGGGTTGTAACCATCCCGATCGATCTACCGAATAACCTTAGTCATTCAGGTCTACCGAACGATAGGGTCTTAACCGTCCCGATTAACCGATCGTGACTTATCAAGCGAAGATAGTCATCTCGATCAGTCAAGCAAATGTCAGTTCTCCAACCGGACAAGTCTCAAAAGACCCTTCATCGGTCAAGCAACCGAACGAGGAGCAGCACCCCTATCAATTAAAAAATGAATGTTAGAACTTCCTTGATTTCAGTTTCTTATTTCGTAACAGTAATTTTGAGATCTTTCAGATAAAGAAAACATCCCTCCCGAAGAGAAAGGTTTCCCGATATATGAAGATCGTAATTAATTCGTAATACTGACTTCCGATATTCTCGAGATCAGTTCGATAAGGAAAGTATGGTGGAAATCCCTCAGCGGCGCACAACTCTCCCAAGCATAAGAGATCTCAAACCCCTAGACATCAGGTACGCTTTCTAAGCCTAACACAGGGGGCACATTGATCACAGGGAACCACTTTCCCTCAACTTTGAATCTGTTTCTTTCAAATGAAAACTGCTCTTTACTAACTTGAGCGTCGGAGTCTCCCTGTCGGAGCACCCTCCGGCGGTTTTTACAGGTGTATCCACCATTAACGACAACCGCTCGAGTCAACAAGGAACTGGTATCTGAGTAGCCAAAGCTTACCTCCATCAGATTGGCGCCGTCTGTGGGAACAGACTAGAGAAGTCTATATAACCATGCCTCCAAGAACTAGGGCGTCTTCTAGAGCCACCCCCGCTGTAAGGGGGAATATCCCTATGCCCGCTGAACCTGCCATTTCCCCGATAATGAATCCTTCAATCCACAATCCTGTATTTTCCCCCCGACTGTTGCATCCGGAGCAAATTCCGTGACATGCAAATCAGGGACGACAAATCATGACCCCAGAACCAGAACAGGCAGAACAACCCCAAATGGAAAGATTGGTATCTGGAATTCAAAGAATGAGCAAACAGTTGGAAGGATTCAGTCGAGCCCTTGGATCGGACAACCACTCATCTGCCGCAAAATCTGAATACAAACAACCCCTTGGACGAGAATTTCCAGAACCATCGGCGGCCTCCCAATACGACCCCCAGGGCCTAAAAAGGCAGATTGAACAGCTCGTGGCTGCTGAGCTAAAATGAGCAGGAGTAAATGATAGGGAAGATCCCTAACGCTCCCTGGGCGAATCGTCATTCGATGTAAAGATCTTGTCAGAACTGACATCGAGAGATATCCTTCTGCCTCCCATGGAGCGATATGACGGGACAAGCGACCCCCGCGATCATTCCGCTCATTTCATAACGATGATGGTCTTTAGAAATCTCTCGGACGCCGCAATGTACAAGCACTTCCCTATCACCCTTAAGGGTAATGCCCTAATCTGGTTTAATTCTCTCCCTCCGCTTAATATCAAGAGTTTCACGCAATTTCGACAACAATTCGAGACCCACTTTGTAATTAGTCGAGGGGTTAAACGGAAATCGACATCCCTCTTATCATTACATCAACGGAAAGAGAAATCTCTCAGGAACTTTATGGAGAGATTTAAGTCAGAAATGTTGAAAGTCCCTGATCTGGACCATAATATCTCCTTGGCCGCGCTCCTAACGGGCCTGCGCTCCTCTGATACGAAGGTCTCCATCACAAAGAAGCCTCCAACATCCATCCAAGAATTTCACTCTCGACCAAAGAAATATATTGCTGCAGACGAAGCAGATGCCTTCAATCGACAAAATGGCCACCATAGTAGAAAAGAACGCAACCAGTCACCACGCCCACGTTCTCCTAAAAGGGGCAGACCAGGAACTTCACCTCCGCAAAGGTTTAGCATCTACACCCCACTGAGCAAAACCCCAAACCGGGTTTTGTATCAAATAAAAAACAAATCATATGTTAGATGACCCTCTCGTCTGGCGGAGGAAGATCTTAAAAAATACAAATTTAAATATTATCATTTCCATAGGGACTACGGCCACATAACCGATGAATGTAAAAGACTCAAGGACGAACTAGAATTCTTGATCCGCAGCAGAAAACTACAAAAATTCATCAGCTTAGAAGGAAGAGGTCTGCCTTCCCCAAATAGGCGTGACGCACCAAGGGAGAATGAGCTACTTCATAGGCCAGATCCCAGACCACCGAGTGAGAAACCAGGAGGGGTGATCCTCCAAGTCCACCATGGAGATGGCTGATTCGAGTCTTATGTTCCCGTTAGCGTCTGCCCAGCGTATGATCCGAACTTCCCGGCACTCTTCCTTTAATAAAGATTTTGATATTTGTTACTACTCATTGACTACGCATAAGCCCGGGGCTTCAAATTACCTTCAAATGAGAAACTCCTAGAACGGACACACACGGCCCTGACTTCTAAAGTTTCTAACTGACCGTAGAGCCTCTGCCGCCCAGATCTTCCGAACGAATGTGTCGCTAATATAGGATGAAACTTCCCGAGCGGGCGGACACGGCCCTGACTCCTAAAGTTTCTAACCGACCGTAGGGTCTCAGCCGTCCGGATATTCCGAACGAATGTGTCGCTAATATGGGATGAAACTCCCTGAACGGGCGGACACAGCCCTGACTCCTAAAGTCTCTAACCGACCGTAGGTCCGTATTCCAGAATGTGCCGCCAAAATGGGATGAAACTCGAACGGGCGGCCACAGGCCCACTCCCAAAGTCTCTAACCGACTAGGTGTATGCCCAAATTTTCCGAACGAATGTGTCGCTAATATGGGATGAAACTCCGCGAACGAGCGAACACGGTCCTGACTCCTAAAGTCTCTAACCGACCGTAGGGCATCAGCCGCCCAGATCTTCCAAATGAATGTGTCGCTAATATAGGATGGAACTTCCCGAACGGGCGGACATGACCCTGACTCCTAAAGTCTCTAACCGATCGTAGGACCTCAGCCGACCAGATCTTTCGAACAAATGTGTCACTAATATGGGATGAAATTCCCCAAACGGACGGACATGGCCCTGACTCCTAAAGTTTCTAACCGACCATAGTGTCTCAGTCGTCCAGATCTTCTGAACGAATGTATCGCTAATATGGAATGAAACTCTCCGAACGGGCGAATACGGCCCTAACTCCTAAAGTCTTTAACCGACCGTAGGATCTCAGCCGCCCAGATCTTCCGAACGAATGTGTCGCTAATATGGGATGAAACTCCCCGAACGGGCGGACACGGTCCTGACTCCTAAAATCTCTAACCGACCGTAGGGTCTCAGCTGCCCAGATCTTCCGAACGAATGTGTCGTTAATATGGGATAAAACTCCCCGAACGGGCGGATACGACCCTGACTCCTAAAGTCTCTAACCGACCGTAGGGTCTCAGCCGTCTCGATCTTCCAAACGAATATGGGGTGGAACTCCCCGAATGAGAGGACACGGCCATGATTTCTAAAGTCTTCAATCGGTCGGACGACCTCAGTTGCCCAAACCTTCCAAAGAAACACCTCCGGATCGACCTCCTAAGAGAATACCGAAACATTCTTGATTCCAAGAGTTTTCAATAACATACTAGAATGAATACATCATCAGAGGAGATTCCGCCCGACCTCACTCGATCAGTAAAGATATCGGAAATTCTTTGAAAATTATTACATTCCAATGAATCAGGGGATAATTCTCATGGTACAAAACTACAAAAGGACAGAAGGAGCACAAGAAATAGTAGGAGCAGAATTCGAATCCACTGATCCTTCAAGCGGGAGCAGAGTCTCGTACCGACCAACCTCTTAAAGAATCTCTTCGACACATTTCAGACGCTCAAACAACTTACGCTGAGAAAGCTGTAGGACAACAACATCTCTGGCAGCGGAAACCTTGAGGTCAGCTATCTCTTGTTTAGCCCTTCGAAGGGATTCTTCTCGCAAATGAGCTAGCGTTTCAGCGATCGTTAATCGCTTTCTAAATACATACCTCTGCTTCCAATTCCTTACAACGAACTTGAACGGAAACAAGGTCTTCCTGAAGATGCCTGATCTGCCTGTCTTTGGCCTCTCCAATGGCCTTCTCTTGGTTCTCCAAGGCACCTTCAGCGCCAACACTTGATCGCTCATGCGAGAAAATTGTTCATCCCGATTAACCTTCAACTTTCTTTGAAGCTCAGCTAGGGCAGAAGTTTAAAAAAGAGACGCAATGGTCAGAGTCACGAGATAGTAAAGATTTAACTTCGACCCACACAAAGAAAATTCTTACTGTAAGACAAAGAGATTGGATAACCCTATCGGTACACTCGAGAGGCATCTTCCGAAGGGCGGACCTTGAAGGGAGTTGAAAACGCTCAGCCAACTGTGACCCTTCCTGCGGATCAACAAGATTAAAATTGTGGCCCCCCATGAAAACTGCCACTGACCTTTCTTCGGCACTTCGTCATTCTCCAATCAAAATAGGTGAAGAAGCACAATAGTCATCTGGTACATCGAACAAAAGACACTGAGACCCCCGATGGGATTGTCCCGAAGTGTCGTCAGGAATGGAGGTGGAAGGTTGCGTCACAGGAGACTCTTCCAACCTTTACTCTCGAACCAGAATGCCCTCAGTCCTTTTGAAGAATCCCTCGTCGGAGCCACCTCCTTCTCCAACCCCGGTCGACGCACCAAAAGCTTCACTAAAGGTTTCGCCAACTAAATGGTCCCCTCCGATTTCAGAATGTTCCTGGGACAGCACATGCCCTCCGAATTCGGTTTGCTCTCCTTCCCCAACAGGTAGAATGAACACTCTAGTTTTAGACTTTTTTTACCGAGACTCAAGAGAAGCATCAACCGCCTTCCTCTTTGCATGGGACCGCATTTCCCGTTCATTAGAAATTTCATCAAGAAGACGAGCATCATCGTCCAGCACAGTATCGACCAAGTCTTTTTCCCATTGTTCCAGCAGGAGGGGCTTGGTGATTTGGATTGACTCATCCATGAGCAGACCGGATAGTATCAACATGTCGTCTCTCACCAAACTGTCCACCCACAAGCTCCTGTAACTGGCCTCACAATAACGGGCTACTCTGCGCAGAAAACGGGAGTGTCGAAAGAGTGATGGAATTTTCTTGTTCAAGAAAGGTGCCTGGTTAGCATTTGGAAATGCGAAAAGGAGATCCCTGTTAAAAAATCTGATGAAGAAGAACCTCTGCATCCAGTGCTTGTCCTGAGACTCACTATAAAAAAACTTCTAGTGAGACTCTCGACGAATCTAGAGTTTGTACCAATCATGAGTAGATCCTTTGGAGCTACATCGTCCCAAGGAAAACAGAGCCCCAAAAATCTCCAGGTCGAAGCGAATATGAAAAAACCCTAACAAGAAAATTAGGGCAATCGCAAATTGTCAAGCGCTTGAGATGAGCAGCGAAGGGTGAATGTTCCAATACTTCAGGATCTCCATCAGTGGGCCCGTATAGGGAATCCTCAAACCATATTTCACGCACTGTTTATACATAGGGACACAACCCTCGGGGGCAAAACTCGCTCTATCCTCTTTGCCAGGCAACACAAACTCGAAGTCACTTCCGAGCGACATTTCCTTTCGGACTTCCATCAGATCCTCTTCGGTCATAATGCTTTGAATGTTGTCTATGCAACGTGATGAAGAGACGTCTGTCGGCATTTTTTTCCCTAAAAGAAAAAGCTTCTCAGAGAAAAGAGGAAAAGAGGTATTTTCTAATAAACGGAGACTCTTACAAAGCGTATATAATACGGTTCGTGGAAATCGAAGCGGCGAATGTCAAAGTAAAAAGGGACATTCCTTTTCGAGGATTATCACTCATGACGTTTCTTCTTCCGAGAAGACCATGAGTCGGGGGCAAATAATGGGACGTATTCCAAGATCTAGTCCAAAAGAGTTAATTCCCAAAAATTCCACGAAAAAGGTATCTGCCGATCAGTATCTAATGTCCACAACAACATCTAACAAATGGTCATAACTACCCCGATCGATCTAATGAAGGGCCTTAGTCGCCCGAGTCTACCGAACGATAGGGTCTTAACCGTCCCGATTAACCGATCATGAATCATCAAGCAAAAATAGTCACCTCGATCAGTCAAGCAAATGTCAGTCCCCCAACTGGGCAAATCTCCAAAGACCCTCTATCGGTCAAGCAACCGAACGAGAAGCAGCACCCCTATCAATTAAAAAATGAAGGTCAGAACTTTCTTGATTTCAGTTTCTTATTTCGTAACACTAATTCTGAGATCTTTCAGATAAAGAAAGCATCCCTCCCGAAGAAGAATGTTCCCCGATATATAAGGATCGTAATCAATTCGTAATACTGACTTTCGAGATTCTCGAGATCAGTTCGATAAGGAAAGTATGGTGGAAGTCTCTCAGCGGCGCACAACTCTCTCAGGTATAAGAGATCTCAAACCCCTAAACATCAGATACGCTCTCTAAGCCTAACACAGGGGACACATTGATCACAGGAAACCACTTTTTCTCAACTTTGAGTCTGTTTTTTTCAAAAGAAAACCACTCTTTACTGACTTGAGCGTCGGAGTTTCCCCGCCAGAATACCCTTCGACGGTTTTTACATGTGTATCTACCATCGACAGCAACCGCTTGAGTTAACAAGGAGTTGATATCTGAGGAGCTAAAACCCACCTCCATCAATAATAATAAATTAAATTTTAATTTTAAATTTATAATCGATCATCAATACAAAATAGAGAAAAAAAAGAATAACATAAAATTAAAATTTTAAAAACAACAATTTTTATAAAAATAATTAAAATTATTACTATATTTAATAATTTTTAAATTAAAAATCTCACTAATTCTCACATAAAACTAATTCCTTCTCAGTAGAAACTAATCTTTTTAAGTGCTTCATTTTAAAAAAAAAAAAAAAAAAATTAAGATGTCCTCAATTTGTAAATATTTTATTTTATTTTACTTATCATAATTTTAAAATATAGATTTTTACCATAGGGGTTATTTTCTTATGAAAATGACTGTTAATATATATGCATCAACCCTACTTAAACTCAACATTTGGGACACCTCATCAGAAATCGGATCAGAATTTGGCCACGATTAGCCTGAGATAATCTTTCCGAGTGTTGTGGATGTACATCCCATTGAGTCCTAAACTGAAAATTAAAAAAAAAAAATTGTCTTTAAATATTCAACTTTTTTATGCTAAAATTAAAATTAGTTTATTTACTAATTTTAAATGACAGAGCCTCTTATCATAATAATATACAGAAATTATTAAAATCTCAAGACATTCCCCCAAAAAAATTAATATTGAAGGTCGTTAAAATCGTACTAGTTTTTGTTCTCGAATCTTGCGGTGCTCTCTAAATCCCAATCCCAAGGGAAAAAGAAAAGAAAAATTACCCCTCAATTTTATCCAAATTTACAAATTAAATTTTAAATTTTAAAACACAACAATTAAAAATCTAAATTTTAAAATACGTAATTTATCAATCTCTTTATTAGTAATGTATCAATCTGATTATTAAATATTGACGTGTATTGACATAAGAGGTGATATAAAAACATATTTTTTAACTTAATTTTTAATGTGATTGAAATTATTGGCATGTAAACGATACGTCAGTCTCGTATATACATAATATTATTACGTAAACAAAAAATATTGATATAGCATGAGATATCGACATTAGATCATAAAATAGTGCCACGACAGCACAACAATGACACCTTTTCACTGTCATGTCAGCAACATGATGTCGTGGCATACCACGTCAGCCAAACTCATTCCAAATCAATTAAAGAAAAACAACTTCTCTCTCTCTCCCCCCTCCTTCCCTGTAAACCTCGGCTTTAGGCTTGTGTTTTAAGAGCCAATCAAGTGATAGAAATTTGGAAAATGATTTTGTCTCATTCTCAAATAACGTTAAAAAAGATCAAGAAGTAGGGAAATTCAACTTTTATGAGAAGAGTGTGCAGAAGAGTGTTTTTTTTTTCCCGGAAGAGGTAGAGAACCCATTTTTTTCGAGAGAGTAGTTTGATCTCTCTAGCTCTTTGATCGAAAGGTTGAGTTAATTTTTTGATAATTTCTCATCAATACTCCTTCATTTTTCCATCATTATCTACACTCTCTAATACATAATCAGGAAAAAAAATTAGATGAATAAAACGAAAAAGGATGAGATCTAAAGAAAAGAAGAAACAAAAAATTCCATCTAGAAATCTCTCTCTCTCTCTCACGGTATAAAAAAAAAGGCGAAGACGCAAAAGTCTTCAAGTGAAGCTGTCTCTACCCCTGCCTTTGAAATCACCGTCTCCACCGTAGCCTTAAACCTTCGACTTCAGAAGTCTCCTTCGACTTCTCTGAGTTTGTCATCAAAGTCTTCAAGTAAATCCGCAACCTTTATCGCACAGCCTTCGCAGTTTGAACCAATTAGATTCCATCACAGCCTTCTACTTCTCTGCATACTTTCATCCACAATCACCATCGGTTTCTAAGGTTCCATTAGAGCCATTAACAAATCCCAAAAACTTCACTTCCCGACTTTGAAAAATTCGCTTGGTTCTTCCATTCTGGGGTTGTCGTTGTTTCTCTGAAACCTGTTTTTCTTTTGATTTTTGAACTTGACAGCATTTGATTTTTGGAAGAATTTTGTTGGGACCTTTTTAATCAATGAAGTTAATTGAAATGGATCATCACTGGGTTTTGCTTTTACTCTCCCATTGCGTTGATCCATGAAAAGGTGAGAGAGACAAAAACCGGGAAAAGGAGGGGGAGAGAGAGAGAGAGTTTTATTTTGTATTTGTTTTTTAGGGATGGGTTATAACCGAACAAAACCTATAACCTGTCCGAACCTGATGCGTTCGGTTTAAGTTAATTCGAATTTTTTGTTATATCGGATCGGATTCGGGTCGATAATTAAAAAATCTAAATTAATTCAATTTATCCAAATTAATCTGAATATATTTGTAAATATATTATAATTATAAGAGTAGAAGTGAAATTAAGACAAAAATAAAAAATAAAAATTTTATCATTTCTTTGTGTTCACTAAAATGACAATATTTAAATATTATTTAAAACTTTTTTTTTTAAATCTGTCCTATTTTAATAATGATGAAGTTGTTACATTTTTTTTTGTTTGTTATGTTAATTTGTTCTAGTTTTAAATGAATTTTGTTATTTATTTTAAATTTGTGTTATAAAACTAGGTAATGTAAATTTAATTAATATTATAATTATTATTTAATTTGTTTATAATTTGTAATTGAGAAAATAGAGAATTTTTATTAAAAAAAAAAATTCGGGTTCAGGTATCTGTCCGAATCTAAACAATTTATTCGGGTTCGGGTTCAGGTTCGGATTCGGATCAAAAAATGTAATCCGAATACCTCGGGTTCGTGCTCGAGTATCCGACCTGGACATAGCCCTAGTTTTTTCTTCCTCCCGGTCTCGAGTATGTTAGAGCTTTTCCATCTTTTGTTTTTTTCCCTTTTTTTAAATTTTGTTCTCTTTTAATTTTGGGGTTGACGTGGCACTATTTTGTGTGCATATTACTGACGAGTTAGGTGACACGTCAGTATTTCTCACTAGGATGGATGCCAATTAAGAATTTGTCCTACCGCATCATCTATTACGTGGATCGATATCAGTATTTAAGGGTCAGGTTGGCGTTGTTACTAATAGAGTGACTAACAAGTTATGAATTTTGAAGTTTTAAAATTTTAATTGTTGCGTTTAAAATTCAGAAATTAATTTATAAATTTGAGATAAAGTTTAGGAATTTGGTACGTAATTATTTCAAAGAAAAATATTCCATATATTGTTTCTGGTTCACCAGTTTCCATAATTGGGCCCATTTATCGTTCCTGGTTCACTACTTGGGGCAGGAGGCTCAATGAGGCCCATTTCGTGACCAACGCCAAACCCTCCCAAAACCCTCGCGCCTGGCCCTCGGTCGCCCTTTCTCTCAATCAGCTGTTCTCTGTGGCAAAATATCAAACAACTAACGAACAAAACACACGCGAGAGAGAGAGAGAGAGAGAGAACTAACAAACGGTTGCAAAATGCTCCGCCCATTTTCAAAGAACCTCCGGCCCCGCCATCATCTCCAACACCGCCAAACAATCTTCAGCTCCACCGAAATCAACCCCGTCCGTGACAGAGGACTCGACCACGCAGTCGAAAAGGAAAACAATTTAAAACCCCTAATCGCCATCAAGAACTTCATCAAATCCGAACCAGCAAAGTCAGTTCCACTCCCAATCATCGCCGATAACAAACTCTCTCTTGGCATTCCCTTTCGCGCCATCGATTTCATCCGAAGGTACCCTTCTGTCTTCATTGAATTCTTACCTGGTAACGTTGGAATTCATCCCCATATTCGTCTCACCGACGAAGTTCTCAGCCTCGACGCTGAAGAACAGTTGATTTACCAGTCTGATAGTTATAGGCAACAAGCTGCTGATAGGGTTTTGAAGCTTTTGATGCTGGCCCAAATGAATAAAATTCCTTTAAATGTACTCGAGAAACTAAAATGGGATCTGGGTCTTCCTGATAATTATGTTGAAGTGTTAATTCCCGAATTTCCTGATTATTTTCGAGTAATTGGAATGGATAATAGTAAATCTTCTCTTTCGTATAATGGTATATTGGAACTTGTTTGTTGGAGTAATGAGCTCGCAATCTCGGAAATTGAAAAGAATGCAATGAAAGGGGAGGTAGGTTATAGCAAAGGAAAGCCTGTCTCATTTCCTATGCAATTCTCCAGAGGATTTGAGATGGATGCTAAGTTGAAGAAGTGGGTCAATGAGTGGCAGAAGTTGCCATACATATCACCATATGAGAATGCATCACATTTGCCACCTAAAAGTGATGAAGCGGAAAAGTGGGTGGTTGGTGTTATGCATGAACTGCTTAATCTTCTCGTTCCAAAGAAGACTGAGAAGGAAAATCTTTTGTGCCTTGCTGAGTACCTTGGGCTTCGATCTAGGTTTAAAAGAGCATTGTTGAATCACCCTGGTATATTTTACATATCGAGTAAGATTAGGACTCATACGGTGGTTTTGAGGGAGGGTTATAAGAGGGACTTGTTGATTGAGAAGCACCCTTTTATGAATTTAAGGTATCGATACATTCATCTGATGAATACGGTGAAGGAAGATCATAAACCTATCAGCGTCCCAGGAGGTAGTGCCAAAAAAGATAAAACTAGTCCTGATTCCAACGGACGGGTGGAGAATCAAGAAACTAGGCAGGAAAAAGAACTGGATATGGATGGTGTCTCTACTTCTGAAGTTGAAGACACTGATGAAGACTATGATGATGACGACGATTATATTTCTGAGGAGGAGCACGATGATGCTGTTAACAAAAGTGGCATGAGAGTTGATAGGAATGACACACTGAACAGATTAAGAACTAGGAAAACTGATTTTGAGAGGAGGGGATCATCTGGACCTGCTCAGCAAAATAGATTTACTGGAAGAAACCATAGTAAGACCCAAGATAAGGTTCTGAGAAAGCGAACATCAGATAGTCAAAGGGCGGTTGATGGTAGTCAGAGACCAAAAATTGTATCTAATTCACTCCGCAGGAAAGGGTCATTGCCCAATAGGAGAGAAAATATTCAAAGAGGGGATGATGGTAGTTGGAGATCAACAAGGGCATCTAATTCACTCAGCTGGAAAAGGCCATTGTCAAATAGAAGAGCTTCTATTCGGTGAAGGTTCCGTCTCTTTCTCTGTTATCTCATATATTGTTCTCCCTCAGTCCTTCCCCCCTCCCTTTTTTTTTTTTTTTTTTTTTTTTTTTCTTTTTCCCTTTTCACACTTCATTTCCTTTAGAGATATATTTGTCACAATGTGCCTAGTAGATTTGGTGTTAAATAAATTACTTTTTTCAGATCATTTTATTTATGGTTAGGGTTCAACACTGTGATATAAGGGTGTATTCAAACCGAGTTGATTCCGAGTATCTCTATACTTGAAGTCGAACTCGATTTTTTTTGCTCGATTCGAACTCGACTCGACTATGTAACAAAATACTCGAACTCAATTCGAAAACTTGATTATTATATAATATATTAATATATTTTATTTTATTTTATTTTTTATATTATAATTATATATAAATATATATAATATATATTAATATATGCAATCGAGTTATTCGTCAAGTTTTCGAATCTAAAATTATACTACTTGAACTTGACTCGATACATGATGAACTCGACTCAAACTCGGTCAAACTCGAGTTGAGTCGAGCCGTTGACCGAGTGGCTCGCGAACGGCTCGAACTCGACTCGGTCCATGTAACAGCCCTATTGTGATATGAAAATAATGATCTGTTCTCTCTCTCTCTCACACACACACACATTAGGATTCATTGTGATTTTTTTTTTTAAATTTATTTTTTCTATGGTAGCTTTCTTCTGGCTTGAACGTGGCAGAACTCTCAATCTTTACTTGATCATCTCTGAACTACGTGGTCTTTAGCCATAATGTCGGGTCTCATGTGTGAACTAAAAGGTCTATTTAATTTATTATAGTTATAATATTGGGCCTGATGGGCGAACTAAAAGGTGTATTTGGTTTCTTATAATTTCATTATTTTGAAGTGGACCGTATAAACTGCCGATGACAGATATTTCACATTCAGCAGTAGCTTCAATAATTCTTTCTTTTTTTTTTCTCCTTTTCAATTGAATTTTTAATCTCACAGGATGATACACATGTTTGATCATTGGTGGGTAGAATAGATTTCATGTACTCAGGAATTACGGATTTGTTACTCATGCATGTAATTGAGTCAGCCACTTTGTTGATCCCTTCAATCATTCTATATTCTCCAATATGTGCATAGTTGCTTTCTGTTATCAGATCTATAAGAGCTTGTAGTTTTATAAGTTTATAACTCTTTTCTTGGTTCATTGCTTTAATTATGACAGATTTGTATCTGCATTTTTCTGCAGCTTGTATGTCATGTGCAACTAACAAATTGGAAGTCTAACTTTCTGTGTCAAGTGTGCCAGAAAAGCTAAGAATATTCACTGCTGCTGGTACCATTTCTTGCTGCCATTCCCTGGATGTTGTGAGTTCTTCTGTCATGCCATTGTCCTGATTAATATCGCAATGCATGAGTCCTCTGATCTCACTGATGGTCATGTTGCATCTTTGAATTGATCCTTTAAATGAATTACAATCATTGTGTGAAGAGAAGAGTATAGATAAATTTGTGGTTTCTATGACTATGATGATCTGGCTAGGACTTGGAAAGTTTAAAATGTTCATGCAATTTCTTCAACAAAATTTGCTGATTTCTCTCTTTCTCAGTTAAACCATCCATTTGAGGGGAGCTAATGCTATGTTATCCTCTTCTCTTTCTCTTTTTCTTTTTCCTGTTTTATTTTTTCCGTTCCTCTTTTAACCTTGAATGTAGAATTTGGCTCTGAATGTCCCTCTCTGGGTTTTAGGGGATCCTCAAGTCGTCGTCATGGTAATCACTTGAAGTTTCATTGAATGTTTGGCATTTGAGGCATTACTCTTGACTAATATCTGAATAATGTGGCAACCAAATCCTCTACGTAGCCCCTCATTGGCCTGACAAAGTGGGTAATGTGTTTGTATTTTTCGAAGTTTTATAGAAAAAACAAAGCACATTGGGAAAATAAAAACTGGATGCTACATATGAGAAGTGTCCTGGTGCATGATAATGGTGTTTTTGAGGTTGGTGCTGTTTCTAATAGATGCAGATGGAGTTATACGATTAGTCAAAATGCTTCAGTCTTATCCTTAGTATTGTTCTCTTAGCTAAAGGGTAGACTATTTCATCTAACCTAATACAGTGATGGATAGATAGACTGGGACTTAACTATCAGTAATAACCGGGCAAAGGGTGGTTAAATTGGAGTACAAGCACTCTTCCACTTTATTAATGTGATGGATGGATCAAACACGATGTTTTCTATGAGGCTGAACTGAAGCCACAAAGGGGCAGGGCTAGTACATGTTGCCTCATTTCCGTATGTTCAGATCTCATCAACTTACAAGCCCAGGACTCTTACACTGATGTTTCCTCTGTCTGCATTAACAAAACTGGTGTTGCCTCACTTTAATAACCTTTCTAACTTTGATATTATCCAAGTATACCTAGGACACTTATGCAGATGTTTCCTCTGTTTACATTAACAAAACTGGTGTTGCCTCACTTTTATGACCTTTCTAACTTTGATATTATCCAAGCATTGCCTTTGCATAAAAGAAATTTCAAATGCCAAATTTGTAGAAAATCGAAGTTTCTGTAGCCATAACAGATACAAGGTCTAAATATTTGTTGATATGAAGGCCTAGTATACAGTAGAAGTTAGGTTCTTAATTCCTCATGGCAACCCTGGTCAGAATGCATTTACTGGAGGAACATGAGGATGCACCTGGGTTCACACTTTGGCATTGTTGCCTATCTTTCTCACTTATCCATTATTCTTGAGTTATCTACTGCAAAAAATGGCTGTAACAGAAATGACAATGTTTTGGTAGATGTGTAGCAAAACTAGAAATGATAAAATTAGAAACGACGAGATACATAATAAATTGGGAGTTAGTTCAATTGTAGATAAGATGCAAGAGTACCGTTTGAGATGGTTTGGACATGTGCAGCGAAGACCTAAAGACGCATTTGTTAGGAAGACAGAGAACTTAAATATAGGAGATTTAATAAAACGTAGAGGTAGGTCGTTGAAAACTTGAATGCAATGCATTCGTAAAGATATGATAGTTATGAATTTAGTTGAGAAGATGGTTTTAGATAGAAATGAGTGGCACAGGAGAATTCACACAAACTAAATCAATTTTTATTTATTTATTTATTTATCTATTTATTTTTATTATTATTATTTATTTATTTTTATTTTATTTTATTTCCCGATATTTGTCTCTTATATGGCCGCCTCAAATTTTGAGATAGAATACCTAAATTGTTGTTGTTATATCTATTGCAAATGAGCTTCTCTTCCTCTAGTTTCCTCTCGTCCATTTTATCTCTTACCCTCATCTTCTAATGCTCTCAATATGCCGTTGGCTAAAGTACAGCATCCATATGTTTGGGGCAGGAGCATACATTTTTGTTTCAAGTAATCAGTGTGCTACATACTTCAGGTTTTTTGTCCCACAACCAGCAGTGGCCTTAACATGGATGTTGAGAAAATAGTTTTATCTATTTATGCGGTATAAATTTAGCAATGCAGTCACATATTCTGATGCTAACAGTGATTCGGAACTATTATTTATATTGAGGAGAGAGTATATACTACGTTAGTACAAAGACGATTTGGCCTTTTGAGAGTGGATGTGTTAGAGACAAGAATCTTGGTCACGCTAGGATGATATGTATCAGAACAAGCTGAAGGTTCTCAAGGAGATGGGGAGCTAGACTAGCCCCTTAGCTTAGCTAAGATGTGATTGTAAACATGGTAGAATCATAGATTTGCGAATTTGGCAGCATGGAGTTGGTTGGAATGGGAGCTAATTGGAGGGTATCTAGAATATTGGAATTAGGGTTCTCATATGCAGCGGAAAGTAAACAATAATTTTCAAAAAATAAAATAGATCGGGTACAGGGTATATACTTCAATATGTAGAGCTTCCAAAATCAACCGAACCGTACGGCAAATCTCTCAATCAGATCTTGTGGCCGGAATGGTGATCACGAGATTAATCGAATCATCACCGCAACTCTACGACGCTTCAACCCTCAATTCGATGATAATGACGGAAGAAATTTTCCTACGCAAAAATTTCTCATTCCCTCGTTCAATTTTTACTCTAGAGAATTCTCTCACAGGTTTTTCACTCCAAAACCCTACGTGGCTTCATCACTCATAGAATCCAAGAATGGAGAGATTAGTCTCCATCCATAATTATGATGCATTAATAGTGGAGAGAATAAAGGAGAATAATAATAGGGTAATTATGGGTTGGTGGGAGTTATCCCACTAACCCTACACAATTACCCAAAATGCCCCTCTAGGGTATATCAAATCATTATCTTCTACTTGCACATGAGGGCATTTTGCGTCCGTCAGAAGATCACAACTCATGTGACCTTTCTCATCATCCTGTTGGACTTTCATACGGGATTGAGCGTCGTGCGACCGGTGAGCACATTTGTTAGGATAATTGAGAAGCCATCGTTAATACCATAAAAAACTTGCTGCACCCCAGATCCAAGACTAATTACATCTATCAAGCTACTTTCCTCATCAAAAGTAATTTTTAATAAACGTTTGACTATGTATTCACTATTTTGCTTACATTTCAACATGGACAGATATAATAGGTTAGCCAGTGAATACAACACAATGATGTAACGTCGATTGGTTTTCCTTTTCTCTAACTCGAATCTATTAGTTTCAATTCAGCTGTTTTTCTAGATCTAGCACTTAGATCTCAGTTTATCTTCTAGGTCATAGGTAAACAAACTAAAGTAGCACTATTGAACCAAAACTTCTAGAAACAGTCGAAAGTAATAAGGGTACAACCCAATGGATCCCGGGATTCATACAGTGGGAACAAAAATCTAAATTATGTCAATGTTTTAAACAATGCTCCCACTATCCCTGGTCGTCTTATCGCACGCTATATGAAACGTGTGCCATAGTGTTACTCCCCCATGTCTCAAAGGGCAAATGTCAGATTTTTCTAACACCGTGCATGTATGGGATTCAGTTTACACATAAGACTTTATCCAAAGATCTCAGAAAGAGTGTCTCAGAGACAATATCACTAGTCACATGTGATATCTGAGATCTCAAACCTGTTTATTTATAAGCAACTTGAATGTGAGTATTTTCATGTCGGTCATATCGCATATGACCTCATCTTGAACACGTATCAGGACGACTTATTTTCTAATAGGTCACTCTCAAAGTCTCTTACAACTAGAAACCGTCTCATCTCCGCTCACTCATAGCTAGAGGCGGTCGCTTGTGTGTGAGAGTCGATCACGCCTGCCTGACATATCATTTATCATAATAAATCATAAAATATATGATAATAAAATAGTGTAATAAATTAAACTTGTAATTAAACAGTGCACACATGTCATATATACAAAACCATCAGTACAAAATGAAAAATGCCAATAAACATATTAATCCAATGATTCTTATATCTCATACAGGAATCTCTCACAATAGGGTTAGTGAAGGGATCAGCCACCACGTTATATAGTAGTGTACATAATTGTCACTTTACCCTTCACGGTGATGTCTCTCATAACGTGGTATTAGGTATCAATGTGTTTGGTGCTATCATGATACTTAGGGTCTCAGATGTGGTCAATGGCGGTCTGATTTTCTCAATAAATCATCAATGTCCTCCCACTATCTACCACAATCCCTAAGTCATCCGGAAATCTCCGGGGCCAAACATTCTCCTGAACTGCGGTTGAACATGCTACAAGCTTAGCCTCTATCGTAGATAAAGATACACAGCTTTCTCACAAAACCTGTCGATTTGCGTCTATCCATATCACTACCTCAGTCGATGTCTGAATACCCAACAAAATGCCAATCACCTCCTCCGTAACACAAGGAGAAGTCTATAGTTCCCTCGAAATATTTCTGAATCATTTTCATTGCTCTCCAGTGATCCCCTCTAGAATTCGATTGATACTTATTCACCATGCTGAGTGTAAAACAAATATTTGGTCGTGTATGCAACACTGCGTATATCAGACTACTCACTGCACTGGTACAAAGGATTCTACTCATTTCCCTTGTCCTTTCCTTCGAAAAACTCCTTTAATGTTGGACTCCTATGAAGAAGTCGACACCAGTTTCGAGCGATCCCTCTGGATCTTAACTTCGAGGAAGAACTGAACTTCACCCATGTTTTTCGTATCAAAACTCGAAATGCCCAACAAAATGAGTACCCAACAAAATGTTGGACTTCTCCTTAATGTTGGACTCAATCGGTGTCTGAATACCCAACAAAATGCCAATCACCTTCTCCGTAACACAAGGAGAAGTCCATAGTTCCCTCGAAATATTTCTGAATCATTTTCATTGCTCTTCAGTGATCCCCTCTAGAATTCGATTGATACCTATTTACCATGCTGAGTGTAAAACAAATATTTGGTCGTGTACGCAACACTACGTATATCAGACTACTCACTGCACTGGTACAAAGGATTCTACTCATTTCCCTTGTCCTTTCCTTCGAAGAACTCCTTTAATGTTGGATTCCTATGAAGAAGCCGACACCAGTTTCGAGCGATCCCTCTGGATCTTAATTTCGAGGAAGAACTGAACTTCACCCATGTTCTTCGTATCAAAACTCGACAATGACTATGTCATCATGGTCATTAGATACTCTCTGTTGTTCCCAGTCAACAGAATGTCATTCACACACAAGGACATGATCATAAAAATTCATAAGAACGTATAAGGTATACGCGATGATCTTCCTCGGTTACCACGAAATCGTGATATATCACCTCCTTGTGAAATCTCAAGTACCACTGTCTGGATTGATGATTAAAGTCGTATGTCGACTTCCGAAGTCAACAGAGCTTATCATCCTGATCTGCAAGAATAAAGCCATATGATTGTTCCCTGTAGATCTCTTCATCCAAACTCCTACTCAGGAAGGCAGTCTCAACGTCCATCTGGTGTCACTCCAAATCCATGTCCGTGATAATCGCTAAAAGTAAACGAATTGAGGTAATCTTTCCCTTAGTCTGAATCTAACCCTTGGTTACCAGACGACCCTTGTACCTCTCCATCGATTCGTCGGCTTTTCTTTTGATCTTGAGAACCTACTTGTTCCCAACGGCCTTACTACCCTCAGGCAAATCAACTAAATTCCAGGTCCCGTTGATTCTCATCAACTTCTTCTTTCATCCATGACCTTTAACCAATGATTCTTCACAGAACCATCAAGAGTCTCTAGGACTGTTTAAGGTTTCTCATCATCTTCAAGAGTCAAAATGAGAGTCTCTCCATCAATCGGGAAGAGACGGTTAGGTACGCGTCATTGATTACTCTTACGAAGAGGGGAAACCTTTTCACCTCAAGATAGATTGCTCTCACTAGAATCAAGATCCGTAATGAATTCTGAGGTCCCGCCACGCGCCTGTTGCCCTGTTGTTCACGCTCCTCCCGCACGTGTGCAGTGCACTCAATCGGGAAGCGACGGTTAGGTACGCATCATTGATTACTCTTACGAAGAGGGGAAACCTTTTCACCTCAAGATGGATCGCTCCCACTAGAATCAAGATCCGTAATGAATTCTGAGGTCCCACCAAGCGCCTGTTGCCCTGTTGTTCACGCTCCTCCCGCACGTGTGCAGTGCACGCGCCTGTGGGTCTGGAGCTTTTCTTCTCCGCGCCGATGGGTCTGCAATCGGATTTTTCAACCCGATTGTCAGAAAACTCATTTTTGGCTTGATTTTTGGCGGATTTCGACTGGAACTTGCAATTCGGACCTCCTCCATTCATCCTAGCTCGATTTTCCGGAGGATTAAAGCCCAAATGTTTTGAATCGAACAATCAAAGTCACGGCCCTCGCAGCCAATTTCGAAAATCCCAGTTTTCGGCGACAGCAATGCACAATATATATATATCAAAACGTAGATTAGCACACGTAGAACACATATATGTCATTTGTTTAGATCAATTTGTCCTTAAACTCGACAGATCTAAGATCTAATGGTCCAGTCAATATTTGAGCCGAAAATTTCAACCTCGATTTTGATGACCCTATTGTGTTAAAAAAATTACGAAAAAATTATTTTTGTGATCTACGTGTCATGGATAAAGTCGTGGTGTAATCGGATTTACGAAATTCATCCGTGATTCAAACCCTAAATTTAATACTCTATATTTTTTATACCCGAAAATTATTTCAAAAATTATTTTAATTAATCCAATAATTACTCTGATACCAATATTGGAATTAGGGTTCTCATGCTCAGCGGAAAGTAAACAATAATTTTCTAAAAATAAAATAGATCGGGTATAAAGTATGTAGCTCAATATGTAGAGCTTCCAAAATCAATCGAACTGTACGGCAAATTTCTCGATCGGATCTCACGGTCAGAATGGTGATTACGAAATTAATCGAATCACTATCGCAACTCCATGATGTCTTAACCCTCAGTCTGATAATAACGACGGGAGAAATTTTCCTATGTGAAAATTTCTCGTTCTCTCATTCGATTCACTTTAGAGAATTCTCTTACAAGATTTTCTCTCCAAAACCCTACGTGGCTTCATCACTCATAGAATCCAAAAATGGAGAAGTTAGTCTCCATCCATAATTGTGATGTGCTAATAGTGGAGAGAATAAAGGAGAATAATAATAGGGTAGTTATGGGTTAGTGGGAGTTATCCCATTAACCCCACACAATTACCCAAAATGCCTCCTCTAGGGCATATCAAACCAACATAGAATTTCTGTGAAATTCCATGAAGAAGTTCTTCATTTTCTTTCCCTTTTCCAGATAATGTTAGTTGGGAAAGAATTAATGATTAACTCTGCTTAGGCTTGTTATTGTTCTAAATAACTCAAACATGGCAAGTAAATGGGTTCCTTTTGCATCATAATGGTCAGGTTATATAACTTAAACGCCTCAAATTTTGTGGCACAATATTGCTGTCTGTATTATTTGGGGAATTTGCCAGTTTAATATCACAGGTTGGTAAAAGCATGGAGAACTTCAGTAGCTTCCAATTTGTCCTCTTCCTTAAGAGACCTATGGGCACATAAGACAAGCTTTATGTAGATGGAGTGAAGGTCAACTTTGCTAGTGGATAGAGTGTAATAGACAAGGTAGCATTGTTTGGAGCATTGAAGCCTACACTGTTAATATTAGAATTAGGGGAGCTTACTGTGGTGCCAACACTTTATGTTTTCCACTCAATTGTTGTCAGTTTGTCGCTGCTTCATCATGTTAGCTTCTAATCTTTCAAATCCACATTCCATTGCATTGTTCCATCAAATCACCATTCTTCATCCATAGACCTGGAACCTACCCGTTATGTTGGCCATTGGCTAAAACATAAGCTTCAGGCTGGGGGCATATCATTTTGTAGAGGTAATTGCAACGCTATACACTGTGGACTTCTAATTTTTTACCACTGTTAGCAACTCTTTCCACTTGGCTATACTGAAAATAGATAACATGGTACAAAGGTTTTGTTGGAATGCATTAATGTGATAAAGGCAGAGTAGTCCATATCCTATGAAGGAAGTTTTTGTTTGCAAGAAAAAAGCAAGGTAGTGTTTCACTTAATTTACTGGGGAAAATTAGAAGTTCGAAGCTTTGCATTAGATCATCGATGTAGAATATGCAATTCCATCGACATATGTTATCGGAGAAACCTTGGTGCAACTTGTTTATTGGCAACATTGCCCCGTAGAAGTGTTATCTAATCAGTTTAACAGTAGGTTACCTAGTTTCCCTAGCTGTTATACCATTCCATTTGACACTCTGCTCTATGATAAAGCAAAGACTAGATGCAAAGTGCACATCCCACTTTAGGAGGAAGAATTTATCCGAGAGATTTCAGTCATGTTTCTGAGGTCTGAATTGGGGCCATTTTGCTCCCATAAATTCCGTCTATTCAGTCTTTTTATCCTTCAAGCTCAATTCCCTTTTATTTTTGGTCTTTTGCATTGGCAAATATATGATAATTCCCATGATTTTTTTTTTTTTTTAAAAAAAATACCCTTCCCTCCTTCAAAAGAGTGAAAAGGCCAAAGTGGGGAATGATGCCTTAATTCGAGTGTTACTTTTGCTTTTGTTAGGCTCTCGAATCCGTGACCTCAATCTCTTCTTTGTCGTTTCACTTTTTATGGCCATACTCACATACCTACGCGCATGAAACTTTACTAAAAGAATGAAGAACTAACCCCAACCGTAAGAACTCAAAGCAAGCATCAAATCAAAGGCGTCACCCTAAACGACAAGCTTATTGCTGTGACTTAATAACAAAAGCGACGCTCCTATTGTAACAAGTGGCAGAATAGGGTACTGTTTTGCTTACATTGCTGATGGCATCAAAAATATGCTGCGAAATCGCCTTTTCTGCAGTCTTTGATTGTGCCAAGAAGCTGATCAGTTTTGCGCTTTGGCCTTTGTGGTGACTTGTCACTTCTATGTAAAAGGTTATTATTTTGCTGCTTTGTATCAAAGTAGTAGACCCGAGTGTCGAGCAACTTGGTGGCCATCCTGCTACTGCACTAGATTATAAAGTACTGCCCCATGCACCATAATTTGCCTCCAAAGATTATGCTGCCCCAAAATTTATGATATATATCGTCTTCTACCGCTCTATGGACCCAATAGAGAGATATTTTCACCTTTTATGCTGCATTGCCTCATTCTTTTCACTTATATAATCTGCTACTTATACATCTTTTTGCAAGTTATTAACATTTAAGTTCCAACTTTTCTTGGGGTAGAAAAAAGTACTTTACGGAAAAGCACAGAAAGCACTGATGACAAAACTTCTTTTGGGAATATTTTCAGGTTATAGAGGGGTGGTTGTGGAGCCCATATGCTGTTGCTGCAGCCACTTGAGACCTCGCTTTGTGGACCTGTCCATTGCTGAAACACCATCCTGTTTCCATTTTTTTACGTGGCAACTTTGTTGATTTTGTAACGTTTAGAGTTTACTGCAGCCAAATTAGCTGCTTAGGTGCTTTTATTGCTTTCTGAAACTGTGTCGGCTCGGCGCAGTCCTTTATGCGTGTCAATTGTTCGTGACTTGCGTTCAGGGACCGAGGAAAACCCGTACGTGTCTCGTTTACATGTCACCAAACTGAAGCTAATGCGTTAGTTTTTCTTTAGCTTGCATTGCATGTAACCATCGATTATGGATGGTCTTACATATACAGATACAGCCAAACATAGCCCCAGGACAAAGCAAATTAGTTCAAAATTCAAGTAGTCGATGCGATTCAATAAGAGGGGTTTGTGGGGGCTCCCTCTCTTAAACAAGAAGCAAGAGCAGTCCAAAAAGGCTGGGGCAAAGTTCCACTATTTCTATCACTCATCTCTCGTCTCTCCCTATTTCTCTTTACAAAATATTATTGATGTGATCATTGCCACTGGCCAAAAACCCCTTGCTTTCCTCATCAGCCTCAACTTGGGGTTGATTACAAGAAGCCCCATTCATATCCACACCAGTCAGCTTCTTCGCCCTTAAAGCTTCACCTTCCCAATCCGTACGCATCAACACCACATACAATATAGAAACTGCACAAGCCACCTGGGCCGACAACAGCCCGTACCATAGCCCGCTGAAGCCCACGCCAAGCCAGAAGGCCAAGCTGACCGCAACCGGAGTGCCCACACAGTAAAATGACCCGAGGTTGATTCGGGCACCCACGGCCGGCCTAGCCGTGCCACGTAGGATCCCACAGCCAGTAGTCTGCGGACAGTTACCAAGCTCGCACAGGCCCATTATGGGCATAACGGACGCAACCATGCCCGTAACAAGCCTGTCATTGGTAAAAAGCCCGGCCCATCTCTCTCTCAGAATCACTGTCCACGTCACGTTTATAATCCCAATCACAAATGCACATCCCAAAGCCACCCTTGCAGCCAGTTTTGCCCTGTTGGGCTTCCCTGCTCCAAGCTCATTACCCACCTGAGATCATCATCAGAAAGGAAATCAAGGGTTGAGATCATTCGGACCCACATTCTGTTTTGTGATGGTAACGGAGATTGCATCAGACCAACCAATGATATTAGAGTTTGAGAGGCTAGAAGACCCAAATGGCATTTGTCGTGTAGTGTGGGGGGTGCATTTCCATGTATGACCTCATCTTTGGGTCCACTAGAAAAGTGATGTACTGATGCAATCTCATAACAGATTGTTTTAAGTACTATCATATATATAAAGTTTTTCCTTTTAAAAAGATTGAGAGATGCCCTTATTGTTCATGAAAATGAAACTCTTCAAAAATCCGAAACGGGTATCAAGTGGCAACGGCTACTTTACTTGCAATTGTTTTGAGGTTAGTAATCCCTAAAAACTGGCTCACCTTCACACAGGTGTATGTATACTCTGAAGAATAATGTTACAAAATAAATTATTTTTCTGGATAATACTTTATATTAATATGTTTGATGAATTCTCGATTAAATAGTGTTTTTGAGATTAAATGCTGATATTTAAAAAATAAAAATAAAAATAAAAACGTCACAAGAGAAAAGGGGAAGGGAACGAGAACATACCCTAGCAGAGACACAACCGGCCAAAGCCATAGGGACGGTGTACATAAGACTTGTGGTCTGAATAAGAATCCCGGTAGAGGCCACGGCGAGCTTAGGATTGGGCAGGTAACCCGCAAGCACAGTAACAATTTCATACCACCACCACTCCAAACAAATTCCCAGACAGCTAGGCACTGCCAACTTCAAAAGCGGACCCACCCCACCAACAACACCACCAATACCTTCTCGCCACCTCATCATCACATTCACCCCCCTCCTCCTCTCAAAGTACCAAACATACCCCACCATCAACACCACCATGTTCACATTCGTCATCACCGACGCGATCGCGACACCTGGCACTCCTAACCCCATCAG
This sequence comes from Dillenia turbinata, assembly GCA_037126225.1. NCBI lineage: Eukaryota > Viridiplantae > Streptophyta > Magnoliopsida > Dilleniales > Dilleniaceae > Dillenia > Dillenia turbinata. Next base: position 23,731,407 of record JBAMMX010000006.1, on the reverse strand, counting down.
CCCCAGATTCAACGGCACGTGGAAAATCACAGCCACTAGTGAACAGTACATCATCGGCTTCGTCACCCCCTGTGACCTTAGATAAACCCTCAGAGGCTGCAACATCGTGTTCGTTAATAAATCTGGTAGGGAATAGATACAGTACGTCGCGGCCATTGACGTGATTTCTCTATCCTGTCCCATTGAAATCATGATGGGCTCCAGATTGAACCATAACAGACTGATCGGGACAATTGCGATCAAGAGTATGAAAATCATGCGCTTGAGAGAAACCGAGAGGAGGTCCCAGTTTTTGCTACCGTAGGCTTGACTACACACTGGCTCGAGACCGGAAGCCAACCCGACCAAAACCGAGTAACCCGTGATATTTGTAAAGCCGATTGATAAGGCTCCTCCGGCTAATTCCAAGCTTCCGAGCCGACCGAGGAATAAAACCGAAACAACAGCCCGTACATAGACCAAGCAGTTCATTGCAGTTATTGGTAACGCCATTGACCATAGTTCCTTTAGCTCTTCCATCACCTGATTCATGTTCCCAACAAAGATATAAAATATATAGATAAACTTTATATTATAATTTTGTTTTTTTTACAACATACGTTATCAGATAGATTAAATATACAAAGACATATATACATATTTATATTCTTCCGACGTACCTGAGACAGGTTAGGGGGTTTGTGGAGAGAGAAATCAGGGTCTTTATCTGCCATTTGTTACGCAAATTGGAAAATAAGGGAGCGAAAGATATGTAACAGATGTCGTACTTTTCTTGATTTGGCTAACGAGATATGGGAGAGATGGATAGAAGTAAGAGAAGGGAGTGAAGCATTAAATAGAGGAGGGAAAAGAAGGTGAATTAGAGTGAGAAAGAGAGAGATAGAGGGAAGGCTAGTAAATACTTGGAGGGAGGAGTAGGTTTCGCTTTTGTTATGCTTTTTTGGGTGTAGGCTTGTACTGATGTGTTGGTATATGCATATCTGACTCTGTGTGGGGGAGGGGTGGATTTATTGCAGGAGAGATGGGAAAGAAAAAAGGGTGTTGATAATGGCGGCGACTGTGACCTTTGGGCTTCGATGAACGTATAAAGAAGAAGAAACAGAAGCTGGGGTGGGAGGGAGAGGGAGGTGCGTTTCCGCTTTGATTTTTATTCTCTTTTTGGGTGGGGAGGGGCCGTTTATGTTGGAGAATATATTACGTATCAAACTTAAATTAATTGTGATTTTAATAGATATTTAATTTTTTATATTTTTATATTTATAATAACTATTTTAATATTTATCGCAATAGATATTTTATATAAACATAATTTATTATAATAATTTATTAAAATATTATATTTTATATTATTTGATTACTCTCCGTCTCTAATTTGGTATCGTGATTATATAATTATCCATACACCAGTATGAGTTTCCAGAAAACATCTCACACGTTCCGAAAAAACTACTCTTCATTGTGTGTCTACACACGTATTCAGGAAACTCGTGGTTCATCATCCTCAAAAGGTTTGTTTTTAGTATACACCAGCATACGCCTCCAAAATATTTATGATCTGTTTTGAAAAAAACTATTCTTTAATACATATCCGACATATTTCAAATTTAAATTATTTTTATTATATCATATTAATTTTAAGAAGATATTAAAAAATATATTATATATCAAAATCAAATCAATTAAGATTGTGATACATGTTTAACCTTTTATATTTTTATATTTATAATAATTATTTATATATTTACCACAAAAAAATTTCTATACAAAGTCAAGATATTATAATAATTCGTTGAGGTATTAAGTATTAGATTTTATATTATTAAATTATTCTCTATTTCTAATATAATAACACATTCAAGTTTATCTATTTCTATTATTATTCATACTATTTTTATTATTATTTTATATTTTCCATCATAGTCATGTTTATCTTTTCTTTTAATAGTTTATGAGCATGCTTGGGAGAGTTTTTTTTCTTTCTTATCTTCTCATTTTAAGGAAAAATAAAAATTAATTTATTTTAAAAAATATTAAAAGTTGTTTGACATTTTTATTTTTTAAAAATTACTTCAATACTCCTTTTTGTAAATAATGTGTTTGATAAAATATTTTTTATAAACTATTTTTCAATAAAATTATCATTAAAAGTATATAATTTTTTCTTCTTACCATTGATTCATTAAAATTCACATATCTATATTTTAAAAATAAAAAATATAAATATTAATAATTAAAATGAAAATAAATTAATTATTTTTCTAAACTATTAAAATAAAAAATTGATAAATATAAAATTTTTTATCCAATATAAAGAATTATAAAATTTGAAAATAACATAAATCATATTTTTATAAACACCCAAATCATATAAATAAAATAAAAAATATTTATGAATATATTTGAAATTTGTGAATATATTTGAAATTTATAAAAAAAATATTTAAATTCACTCAAATCATAGTATTTATAAACAGATTTATGAAATGGACATATTTAAAATTTTACATTAATCAGATGAGAATATAAATAAAATAAAAATAATATGATTTTAAAAAAGATGGAGTATTAAAAAAAAGAGAAGAAAAAGCTCATTTCAAGAGTTTTTCTCTTATTTTTTATTAAAAAAAAGTTATTTTCAAAATGAAAAAAAAAAATTATTTGGTAGAAATTTTCAGAAAAGAGAAGATAAAAAAAGGTAATTCCGAACGGACACCAAACGCAAAATGGGACTTTTACTCCTGCAATGGTGGTGAGTTGCAGAGGGACGGCCGACGGGTATGAGAGAGACAAGGTCGGTCTTCGCTGGTCGTGGACTAGGCCACTAGACAAGGTTAGGCACAAAGTTACATCGTACCAATTGTATACATACATTATGACGAATGATGGTTTCTTTGTTAGAATTATAATTCTAAATTCATTATGTTAAAATTTTAAGTTTAATTTATAGCTATTACAAATATTGAGTGATAAATTCTTTTGTTTATACTCATTTAAATCGATGAATCTAATTTTATAATATTGTCTTGACATTGATTCCTTCATTTTTATTAGATTATAGTTATAAGTGATCCTTCTTGGTTGTAACACATCTTGGTTATGATTATTATTTTTTTTTTAGTATAAATAGATTATTTATTATCAATTGGTATCTAAATTTTATTTAATTAATATGATTTAAATATCATATAATTTTTTATGAAGGGATTGACTCGCTTAAATTTGATTTTTTTGTTTCATGATTCGAATTTAAAGTTAATATTGTTTTGTGTAATTATAATTTATGTTATATAATTTTAGATTAAAAAAATAGAGAATCATTGGGGTTTCCCACTCAACAATGACAACGACTTATAAGTGAATCTTTGAATTTATGATGCATCACTTTTGTCCATTGGGTTGTAATCAACCAACTATTTGGGACCATATCAAAGCCTCATGGGTTGTTAATATATATGTAGGTATAATTTGACTAATTTATTTTCATTAATTTTTGTAAAGACAGATTCAATTTCTAATAATTTAAATTTATTCTATAATTATATGAGAGAGACCCATATTATATAAATTCTTAACATATAAGTCTTTGATAAATAAAAAATTATATATTATTGATAGATCTTCGCTCTTTAGACCAAGAAAATAAAACTGTATAATCAAATATATTAACTAAAAATCAATGGTTTAGAAAGATTTTTATTTTAAAAATATTTCATCTCAATTTTTTTTTTTTTTTATCAATCAAATAATGCTTTTTCTAAGGCGCTATTGAATGTTTTGTGATCAACACTGAAAAAATAAAAGCGCACCAATCTAGGAAATTATAACTAAGATCTTTTCAAATTCTTTGTTTGAAAAATTAGTAACACAAGATTTGTTTTGGCTTTCCTCAATGGTCGTGCCCTAGTCGATTGGGTCGAGTCCCTACTCCATTTGGAGATAATGAATAAAATCAATATTTTATGAATTTAATAATAAAATATTAAATTTTTGTTCTTGAATTTAAATATTTAAAATAAAAAATAGAAGTAAGAAGAAATAACTCATAAATTAAACCATTTAAACTGTATTTATTGAATAATTCGAATATAAACCGATCAATAAAAAAATAATATGGATAAAAAAAATAATTGTGGGAAATTCGAAGTAATTTTTCCAAAATTAATACACGGAACAAGGACAACATACGAAGCAAGCCTAGGAAAGCAATGCGTGTATATAGAGTGTAGGTTTGGGATGACACGTGGAAGGAGGGGGTTGGGCCGCGGGAGGCACGTGCCTAGCCGCCTGTAATAAGTGGGACTGTGTCAGTTTTAAGTGTTGGAAATAAGAGGGTGACAGTGAAGGGTCCCTAGTGTTGCAGAGTGTGTGTTCGGATACGCGCGTGTCGCGTCGGGTTAAAATTCAAATGCGAAGTTGATGTTGAATACGGTGGTCCAAGTCAGCGGGCCGGGGGCCGTGACTTGCAAGTAGTACTCACACGAGCCGAAGCTAAATGGGCCTTCTCCGGTCAGAACACAAATGTTCCACCTGATTTAACTCCCCCATCCAACCCAACCCAAATCTCTTTGGTGGGGTTGGCTAATGCTGACATTTTTCTTATTTCCTAGTACTGTATGCATAAAAGTGTTTTAAGACCTATAAAAAAAAGTTTATTATTATTATTATTATTATTATTATTTTTTACTTAATCACATCACTAATCCGATCAAATATTATGAGAATCAATTTAGAGATAAACTCTCTTAATATTTTTTTTCATTTATAGAATTTGAAATTTAAATTTTAATTAAAAAAATTTAATATTCTGTTATCAAACTCATAAGCTAAAAAACAAATAAAGGAAATGGACAACTGGATACACAGAGCATGCTCCAAAACGAGCCATGCATCTCTACTTGGAGCCATGCATCTCTACCACCATATTCTATTTTTTGTTTTTGTTATTTTGTGTTAGTGTATTGTATGCATTCATCATAAATGTTATATATTTTAACCTACACACACATGTTAATTTTTCTACATATTTTGATCTTTTTTTTTTCAGGAACTTAAAACATGCGTCAATGAAATCAAAAAAAAAAAGTATGACATTATGTCATTGCGCAACAAAGGAGCACAAACATTCAAAATTGTCATAAAACTTGCCAGTGTACATACAAGGTCTATTTTGTTCAAAGTTTGTGTTTGTTATGCATACTTGTCAACTTTTTCATAATGTTTGTCACTGCACGAAATGCTATAAAAACCAGACAAAGTTCAAAATAGATTGATTCCAAAGTTTTGTATAGTGCGAATAAATTTTGGAGGATTCAGCATCTCCAAGCAGTACAAGGGACATGTAAGGCCATAGAAGACAAACCAAGAGGTCAGTTCTTGATGGACAGAGCACTAGTTTTTTTTTTCTGGGTGACTCTGAGATGTCAAAGAGCAAGAGTATCTCATTCCATTTCAAATATATCTCAAAAAAACTTGGTGTTGTTAGATCTCTCTCAATGTAGTGGTGGGGTTGAATTGAAGTCATTCGGGAGCAATAGATTCTTCTTTACGCATTGTCAATGTCAATTTTTCAACACAAATAATACACGTAGCTGTAATATAAATTGCCATTTTCATGATAAGAATTTCTCCTACTGTTTTAAAGACCCTTTTGTCTTGTCTCTTTCTTCATGAAAGTTGCATTTGCAAGTTGTGGTCCTTTTCTTTTGGGTGATTGGTTCACATGCACCGCACATCCCATAGCTGCAATGTGTTCCATGCATTGGTGTTCTTTATTTTCACATCAAAAAAGTCAAATGCTGGTTCTTTTGTTTTATTTCCCTCCTCTTAACAACAAAGGAGAATAAATCCATTGGTCTAGTAGGGAAAATGATGGGCTCAATTGATGTTTACCAAATGTATGGACAAAAATCCAACGTGATAGGATATGCACCTGAAAACATAGTTCAGAATTTGGTGATAAGATAACTGTTATAACTCGTGAATATTAATATCCATGGAGTTATATATATTTGATGGCCCTCTAATGACTATTATTATTCATAAAAGAAATGGATAGAAAAATTGATAATTTTAAAATTACAATTGAATAATCACTAATCCCATAAATATATAGATGAACCTTTAATTTGCAGTTTATGATTAATCTATAATTTTTATATATTTCAAACATTTCTTTTTAGTGTTTTGAGACAAAACATATTATTTTTTTTTTTTTTTTTTTTTTTTTTTTTTTATTTTTTTTTTTTTTTAGGGGAAAACAAATCGGGGTGGGGGGGGGAGAGGCCCCGCGGGGTGTGTTCCTCTTTTAAAAGGGTTTGGGGGCTGCGGGGCCCGGGCCCGGGGGCCCGGCGGGGGGGGCGGGCCCCCCCCCCCCCCCCCCCCCCATATTATTGCATTTTTCTCCCGGAAACACGATGAAAAATGTCTATATCATAAAACAAGCCTGTTTATGATATTTTTCGTGACCCTCCGTGTCTATAAAATATCGAATAATAATATGAATATGATGTGATGAGTATTAAACAAAATATTAAGACGAGAGATATATGGTATAGAAGCCAACAATTTAATGGGCTTGTCACTCATTAATTATGAAAATGTTATTTAGATTTAAATAGTCAACAATTACTTTCTTTATAGGAGTATATGCTTCGGCAGATTATCCATATCTAGGACAAGTTTGAATAAAGAATAAGAATATATATTGATAAAGTGTGTATAAAATCACTGATTATAATAAGATAGGTGAATTCTTGTATAAAAAGAAGGGTGGAATGAAACCCAATTCATAGTTTTAGAAGGAAATCATTTGGTTAATAGTTACTTAATAATTAGTTTGGACTCGTCATAATCTTTTGGAGGGCTGCGTAATGAGTGACGTTGAAACAAAAAGGAAGTAAAATTTAGAAATAAGATGCTATTTGCCTTTTTTGGTATATAAGGATCACCAAAATTATAAAAATACAGAAAATTTAAATACTCAGGGAAGATATTTAAATAAGAGATCCTTACCGCCTTGAGTGTCTCTACGTGGACAGATACTCTCTCTCTCTCTCTCTCACTCAAAGGTTAGGAATGTTCTTCAAGACCATATGTTATTTCATGTGATATTGGAGGACTAGGAAAAACTATGGTTGGTAGCTCAAATAAGCCGATACTACACACCGCATTGAAGATTTTTGGATTGATTTAATTAAATTATTTATGAAAATAAAGTTCGAAGTGATTGCTTTTGGAGAGATTTTTGATTTGTCTATATCACAAATAAAATTATGTGATATATTAAATTAAAGGACACTAATTATTATTCAAATTGAATGTTCACAATAAATTAGACTCATAGTAACATTTAGAAAATAACAATTTTAATCTTCCAAAAAAAAAAAAAAAAACCCAAGAGAAGGAAAAAAAAAATTAGAGTACCAAGTCTCGGATCAGAAAGCTTTTGGGTCTTTTTCACTCAATTTAGTACTTTGATAAAATTTAACCTTTTAAAAATAATTAGATAATTTTAATAATTTTTTTTGGGAATCTTAAAATAATGCATTATAGACCCAATGCTTATAGGAAGTGAGAAGCCCACTGGTAAAGTGATGCAACTGTTAATCCTATAATTTTATATTTTATCTGAATGATAACCTCTGTTAAACCTATAATTAAGAAAGCTTCTGAATTAAGGATTATAATAGTAAATGTGATGTTAGGTAGAGAGAACAATGGATTCCTTAACCATGAGCCCCAAAACATATAGCATCTTAAAATAGTAAGAGAATGAGAAGACAAAGGGTTGGTGCATGAAAAAGGAGTCATGGAGGAGGGACAAACTTTATCCTCATTGTCTAGTTTTTAAGGACAAAGGAATCAAAATCAGAGTAAAAAGGTTTGATTTGGTATGCATTCCCTCAGAATCTGGAATACAGATAATACCCTCCAACAAAAGGAAGACAATTAAAAATAATTAAGGGCACTACCCTATGTAAAGGGTTGGCCTCCCATCCATTCCTTTTTGGCCTTGGAAACTTTCATGTGACTTCCATTATCTTGGTGTGATGAATTTTGATTATTTTACATCTTTTGTTATCCCCAAGTTGTGGTCCTCCATATAAAAAAAAATTAAAGCATGCACACTTTGATTATTCTTTTTTTTTTTTGTAGCATTAAAATAGTCCATTGGCTACTGAGTAAATATATTTCACCGCACCAGAGAGATCCGGATTCACTTAGAGAATGAAGATATGATCCTAGGTTATGTTCCCAGAAAGAAAGATCCGACGTAGTTTTATACAGATATTTTCAGAAATAGAGTCAAAATTAAAATAAGTCGCTATAATTCAACCAGATGGCATATAATTTATACAGTCCACAATAAGGATTCAAACAATCAAGTGTTTTTTCAATTTTTCTGTAGTCATTAACTCGTTCTTGACAGATCCCATCGGGTGTTCATAATCGAGAGAAAGGATTCAAACCTATGCACGCCGGTACCAAAAACCAATGCTGGTTTGGAACCTCAAGTTGGATAGTGTGGTGAAATGTGTTTATTGTTTTTTTTTTTTTTTTTTTTTTTTGATTGTTGCAAGTATTTGAGGAGAATAATGTCATTTTCCTGGGTGTCAAGTCCTAATATGTGCTTCTCAAGGATTAATAAGAATTTTAGTAATTCTTAATTTATGTAAAAGATGATGAGAAATTAACACATAGGTAATCCTACCAGGATTATCTGCTAATCCTGATCTATGAGCTCTCTTACTTATTTTGTTTTAAAATAATAGAATAATTTTTAATTTTGTCTATATAAAAACTTATTTATTTATATTTGATATGAGTAAGAATTACTGTACCCAATCTAAATGATAATTTGCTATGGCGTTTAATGATCTCCGCACGTTCAGGCCGAAAGGTGACCTGCAGGCCCAATGTTACTTGGGCCTAGCCCAAATGGTCTATTGCGTACCATGGGCCCACAGTGTTTTTTTTTTAAAAATTTTTTATAATTACAATGAGATGCAATCAAACGGGATTAAATCCGAAGAAGAGAGGATAGAAGTGGGGAGTCACAAACACAATTTGCAATTTTGCAATTTATAATAGAACCAGCGTAATTTGCAATTTTGGGATGATTTAATTATGGAACATGCTTTATTCCAATTCACATTTATTAGTTTGATATCATATCCCACCTTCATCTAGTGAAGTAAGTAGAAAATAGTCAATCGATTTAACCAATAAATTAACTGATATAATTATATTGATATAATAAATAATCTTTTATAATTATAATTTTAATACACCTAATAATTATAATTATAGCTCTAAAAAATATTTTATTTCACAAGATGATGCACCTAATATTTTTGTATACACATAAGATATCGGTACTATTGACTATGAATCTATTGCATGCAGGTGCGCTCAACTGGCTTGTAGCGTAATTCATTAAACTCTCACTCTCTCTCTCTCTCTCTCTCTCACTGTGTGAAAGGGAAATGAACATGGTCACAAAGTAGTTTAAATCGTATCGCTTTGTATAGGATCATACGGGTAACTTCTTATGTTAATGAGTTTTAATTCAAATGACTTCTCCCTTTATAATAAGTTCAGGTTTGAGCCTTTAGTTTATAAAATAAAAAAGGTAACTTTTTATCATGAGAAATGGAGAAAAAGAAAAATGGACATCAAGTTGATGAGTTGAGCACCGGTAACTTGAATTGTGGGAAAAGAACTTTTACCAGAAGCCACAAAAATTTTTCCCCCCACTTCTGGTTAATGTTTCAATTGCCCACCATCCTTGAAGATTGACTTGCATGAACCCAGATATCTTATAGTGATCTTCTTTTGTTGACATTGACAGATGCAATTTGCTTGGACCATGGACCGATGAAAATGATGGTCATCCCAGAATAAACTTAGGATTGCTCTGTCTAATTCAACCCTTGTATGCCTAGCGTGCAAGACCGGGATAGCATTCTTGCCCGTTTTGCTTATAGAGATGTAGGGCACTGCTGGGGAGAACAACAAACCAACTTATGGACCTGTTATTGACTCCCCCACAGATGATATCAACAGCATAGCAGCGCAGGACAAAAATAAGGTAGTAACTGTTTTATAATAACCCTAATCTACTCTACTACCTTAATTTACTCGGTTATCAAACTAAATATCAGTAGAGATCTGAATATAGAAAACATCACTCGAACGACGGGCACAAATTGGATCATAAGATGCTTTTGTCCCCTGTGAGAAAGAGAATGTGCAACAAGAGAGACATGAAGAAACGGCGGGCACAGTAAAGGTGGAAGACCAAACTTTTATTACCAGACGCCAATTTGGCAATTACACATGGTCCGCAGCTAAAATGAACTTGTACAAGCAGTATAATTATGGCCATTAGCCCCCTTCTTCAAAATAAAACATATACAACAACAAGAATATAAATATAGTACAGAAAATTGTACACTACTTTCAAATTATGTCTGGTGACAGCTTCACACCAGCGCTGATGCTCTTTCCAATTCTGCAGTTTGAAGTGCAGTTTGAAGTGATGAAGATGAGGAAGGGACTGGAACAGATGTGGCATTGGTAGAGAAAGCACTTGTATTGCTACTCCTGTTAATGCTGGTTCCACTGGCTGACCCTTCTGCAACAGGTTTCGGGGCCGGTGGCCTCTCGATTTCCATAATTCCTTCCAACATCTGTACCACTTTTCCCATCATTGGCCTTTGAGAAGGTTGCTCTTGGATGCACCAAAAGCTAATCTGAATTGCTCTCGTCGCTTGCTCCATATCAACACCGTCATCAAGAAGCCTTCGATCAACAATTCTTTCAACATTTCCCTTGTCAAATTCTTCGAAAGCCCATGTAGAGAACTTTTTCCGGTTTGTCTCTGGAGAGACTTCAAAGTTTCTTCTGCCGCTAACTATCTCCAGCAACACCATGCCATAGCTGAAAACATCAGATTTTGATGTTATTGGAAGATTTGCAAGCCATTCTGGTGCCAGATATCCTCTGGTACCTCTAACACTTGCCAAGGTCCGGTATCTATGGTCTTTTGGATTTACAAGCTTTGCAAGGCCAAAATCTGATACTTTGGCATTGTAATTTTCATCCAATAAGATATTTTCTGGCTTAATGTCGCAATGAACAATGCAATCCCGACACTCTTCATGGAGGTATGTGATACCCCTTGCAGTACCAAGGGCAATGTTAAACCTGTGTTCCCAGTCTAAGAACTTTCCTGAATGCTCTTCTGTCATGAAGAGAAAATTATTGAGAGACCCATTTTTCATAAACTCATACACCAAAAGGCGGTGACGTCCCTCAGAGCAAAAACCAATCAGTCTCACTAAATTCAAATGGTGGGTGCTACTTATAGTTGCAACCTCCATCCGGAACTGTTTCTCTCCTTGCTCAATTCCCTCAAGCTGCTTAACAGCCACAACTGTCCTATTTATAAGAATCCCTCTGTAAACAGCCCCAAATCCACCTTCACCAAGCTTCTCTTTGAACCCTTTTGTTGAGCGCTGAAGTTCCTTATAGGAGAACTGAACAGGAGCACCGGAGGCATACTCAAGAAGTGCATATTGAGCAGACAATCCTCTAAATTTAGGACTATTCCTACAGCACCACACCCACATGCCACCCTCCAAAGCAACCAAAGCGACAAGAGTAGCCAAGATGACAACAGGAACAACCCAAGGACGCAATTTCCAATCACTACCCCCGAGATTCCCCTGCTCAGCTGGTGGGTTTGGCTCCGCTGGACTGCAAACCTTAACAAAAGAAGTGCTAGGCAAGGCAGCCGACTGATACCCACTAACAAAATAAGATGCTTTCAGGTAACAACGACCAGTTCCATCAGACAAAGAAGTTGATGCCTGGCAATTATCACCCACAAGACAATTAAATCTACACGCTGCGCTCCCAGCAAAGAAATCCTGGGAAGACAACTCAGCATCATAAGTCAAGAACAAAGCATGATCCAACTGCAACATTGTTGCAGTACCAGGACAATTGTCAATAGTCTTGGTCCTCGTGCACCCCTTTCTCTTATCCCCCGGATCAACAAACTTGAAATTCTCAGATGGGCACCCACAAACCGGACTCGAATCATTATAACTACAAACGCCAAAATTTCCACAGTATCCAAAAACCCTACACTGATCAGAAACAGCAGACCAAGTCTCAGACACAGTCCCACTACCCTGAGCAGAGCTATACATCCTCAGATTCCCATCAGAATCCAGCTTCACAAACCTCAAAATATCACTACCCTCAGCATAATCACTACTATAAGCCATAATATATGGCACCGACAACCTTTGATCATAAAGGGACAAAATCCCAATTGATTGAAAACCTAAACTAGGTGAAGTCAAACTAACATTAACAGAAGAATTCAATCCCATAGTCCAATATATAATACTATCATTCCAAGTTAATGTCAAATTACCAGACCTAAGCAAGCTAAAAGAATACAACCCAGAAACTAGGGTTTTACCAGTAGTGAAATTCTGAGATGGGAGAATCGTGTCCGTTGGATTTTCGAAAGTTGACCAGGCTGAAATGGTGCCGTTTCGGAGGAGGACGAACTCGCCGGAGTCTCTGAGGGAGGCAGAGGATATGCTGAGATTGGAGGTATTAGATTGCCAGATGATGTAATCTGAGCCGTTGAGAAGCTGGAGATTGCCGGAGGCCGTGAATTGGAAGACGGAGTTGGAATCGACCGCTGTGGAGGGTCCGCCGGCAGTCCAGATTGGGATGGAGGAGTAGGAGATAGAAAGAGAATAGGAACTAGGGTTTGATGAAGAGATAGGGATGAAACCCAGAGAGAATGTGCCGTCTGGTGATGTCCAGTTGATGTTAGGGATTGAAGCGTGGAGGGTTGTTCCTGGTAAAATGTCTGCTGAAACAGAGGTGAAGAAGAAGATGAGTATGATGAAGAGGAACTGAGCCACCATGATAAGATGAAGGTTCATGTCTCTCTCTCTCTCTCACTCTCAAATTAATCCTCTCTCTGCTTCCTTTCTCCCCTTTCTCTCTGTGTTGGAGGAGAATTTGAGGGGAGAGGGAAGAAAGTTGCAACAGAGAGAGCCATCGAGAGAGACAGGGAAGACTTCGTGGGGTTGACTAATGGAGTCTTAAGTCTGAGTTTGACTGTTGGCCACAGAGAGAGAGAGAGAGAGAGAGAGAGAGAGAGAAGACCGTGTGCGGTTTGACTTATGGAGTCTTGTTCTGAGTCTTGACTTTTGGTCAAACTCCGAGGAGAGACAGAGGGACGGCTGAGTCAGAGAAAGAGAGGCAAACCTGGAAAATAGGCGGGCCGAATTATATTTTTGTTGGGCTGGATGTTGAAGTGTGTCGTGTTGAGCGCCTCACAATCATGCCGTGCCCAGCCCGAATAAAACTTTTCACGGATGGGCTCTTTGGTTACCTAGACATGAGTATGGCCCGGTTTGGGCATATTCTCTTCTGGGCCTGATTTTTAGAATCGGTCTAGCCTGATCCAAAACTTTTAGGGCCCATTTAAAACCATCCCTTTTTTTTGTAATATTTATTATAAATGAAAATTCTTTTAGTTAAACAAGTTAAGGAGTTAATATTTTGAAAAATTACGCATATATATATATATATATATATATTTAGTTACAAAGCAAGGGATTATAACCACTAGATAATTAATAAATCTAATGGGTGCTTGTGATTAAGAACGGAGGACCCTATGGAGAAAACAGAATTTTTATAATGATTAAGATAGATTAACTCTTGCCAAATAAGTAAAATTTATAAATAATTGCACGTGCTCAAAGAGTATATTATTAACATGAAAGAGAAAGAGAAGTGATTAAAATTTTTACTGTTGTATTATTAATAAAAAATACCATGAATTGCATGGCCCGGTTCTTTTGAGCTTAGGTCACTTTGAAATCTTGGTACCAATATAATTAAAAAAAAAGAAATTACGAAAATGGTTAGCCACAAAAAGGTCAAAGTGCCAACATTAATACAATATGATAAAGCAAGCACTTAATAATATACATTCCCTACATTAGATTTGAGATCAATTCATACAAGACATGGTTACGTAAAAAACCTCAAGAGTTCAGACCATTTCTTAAACCAAGTTAAAACAAAAGACGGGGAAATTGCAAAACCTAAATTAGTATAGTAGGGCAAGATGGTTGATGTTGATGGGATAGACATCTGCAGTGAGATTAGAGGCAAAGGCCTTGTTGGCTATTATCACATTCACTGCTTCAGTTGGGTGCAACCCATCAAAGAACACATGCATGCTTCTATTTGCACATGTCCTTCCATCTTTCTTGCACAGTATTCCATTTCCTCCTTCGTTTAATGCCGCCACCTCACAACATGCACTCCTTGCATCATTAAAACCTGCCACATTTTTGTCAAGAGAAAAATATTATTTTCCTCGTGCATAGCAAATTTTGTAACTAAATTAGTCATCAAAATTAATAATTCTGTTAATGCACATAAAATTTCATGCGCAGAAAATTTGTTTAGTGATTCATCGTGAATTATAAATGTTAATCTAAACCAAAACACCGTGACAAATATGAAACGATCATTTTTGGCCGTGATTTTCTCAGCTGGCCAGGTATACCCATTTTGAGATATTTGCATGTCTCTGGTAATATATCAAAATATACGATTTTGATTTCATAACTTTATTTATATACACTCAAAATTAAGACTATATAAACTATATATAATTATATAGTACTAATTTGACGTTAATTATAGCTGAGACCTGCAATCAAAGCAAAAGAATAGCAAAGCAAAACTATTCATAATTGGGTCTCTCTATTATCTATAATGTGTTTTTAATTGTGTATTGGTAAAAATTTACATTCTAACCATAAAATTATGGAAATAGGGAGAGGGAGAATGAATAAGAAGAAAAATATAATCAAGACTAAATGCGTTAAAGTACTTTTTGGTAAATTAAATTGCTTATAAGGGAAGAACAACACATGGGAAAAGCTCCATATCATACGTCCGAAGAACGAGAAAGGCTGTGTATAAGGATGACCCCCTAATGCCCCTTATCTACCATATATATATATATATATATATATATATATATATATATATATATATAATCTTTTCAGTAAAAATAATTTGAAAACATGACATTAACATGTATAGAGACATCGTGTGAAATTTGAGAAAGTTACCATTGGAAGTGGGGTGGGTGATTATCTTGTGCATGATTCGATATGAGTTGACAAAAACAAAGTTGGAATGAGGCAACTGAGATTTGGCCACGTCGACTAGCTGCCTGAGCCGAGCATTGAAAAGTCGAGCAGCTTGGTTCAGGTCTTGCCTGCAGCCCTCGTGGGTTGGTCGAGAGGCTTGAATCACTGGGCTGCACCCTAGTGGGTTTATTGACATTACCACGAATCTTCTTCCTCCCAAACTATATAGCTTCTGCATTTTTCAAACAACATATTACCAATTCTAACCTCAAGAAAAGGAAATCTCTCTATCCTTTACTAGTCACAGAAAAATGAAATTATTTTTACTCCCAATTAATAGGCTCCAAACAGACTAAACCTTTTTTTTCTTTATTCATTGATATTTACTTTTAAAATGACATTTCTTCCCTTCCCTATATGTTTTGCACAGAATTAACATTATATCAATGACTTTATATACAAAAATAATTTATTTAGTTTGAATTAAATTTAGTCTTAATTTTCCCCGACACAACCTGAGGAAGGCATGTCATGTTTGAGTCGTCAATGTTTGACCAGTTTGAGGCTCGGTCCTCTGATGTGTGGACCTTCCCATTTTTTCTTTTTTATTATACTTGGATTTGAAAGGATCGAGAAAGGAGTTATGACCACTGGCATGAATGGACGACCTTTCCATTTCCCTGTCAATAATTGTCCTCCCTTGAAAACAATTTAATTTCAACAACTCCACTCTTAATTTAATTCACTAAAATAAATATCTATTTATATATAATTTCCCTGGACATTTAATTTAGATATCTATCCGAGAAAAGGCAGGCCCCCCATGTAACGTTTATGCAAGACCATTACTTCAGCACAAAATCACTTATTGCAAAAATGGACTTGAGAGAGAGAGAGAGAGAGAGAGAGAGAGAGAGGAGTTGCGTAAATACATTAATACCTTGAGATGATTATAAAGTGAAGTGATGAGCTTGGCGGTGAAGAATTGAAGACTACTGACATTGTTGTTGTTGGGGATGGGGTTGCTTAGAAAGTAATTCAATGAGTAGTCGTTTCCTCCGGTTCCCAAAATAAAGAGGTAATGGGGTAGTAATTCTGTGCTTTTGCAACCTAGCCGAACCTCCAACTCTGGCAGTGTCACCTCTTCAAAGTTATTGATTTGTTGTTTTAGATTGATCACGTTTCCCTGAGTATTCAACAGACTTTTAATCATTTTAGATATCAAATTACTCCCAAAGTGAAGGAAAAGAAGCAAAATTTTATAAGCTTTCTTTTGTTTTTTGTGTTTTTGCCCAGCAATGGGGAGGGGAGCGACAAAAAATACAAGACCTTCAATACATGCAAAAACTTCGGACTTTTTGAAATGACTAATAATTCTGTATTATGTTTAAGATAATTAATTATAAATAAACGTATCAAACAACTAAACATTAACCATATTACTAGCCTATAACTTTTTCCTTTTTGACGTAAAAGGGTGTTGGGTGTGAACAGTGTTATTACCCGTTTAGGCATGAGTAGCTTCTACCAATTTATGTTACCAAAGGTTTTGCTTAAAACCAACTAGCAAAAAAAAAAAAAAAAGGAAAACCATAGACAAGAGAAATTAGGGCAGGTGATCTTACAGCTACTATCCCGGTTTCATCAAGAATTCCGGAAGCACCAGAAGCATAATTGACCCCATGCACAATTTTATTTCCTTTAGTTGAAGGATCAGCAAAAGCCGGTATAAGAGAAGGAAGCTTAAGGCGGTCACCAAGAAGGTCAATCACATTTTTTCCATTAGTAAATCTCCCTGAAGGACCAAGAGGGAAATCGATGCCATAAGGCAAGTAATCAGCCTTGGCCATGGAGTTTTGGAGGAAGTTGTTGTTGCCATTGTCAACAAGAGAGCTTCCAAAAACAAACATACCCTTAACTTGCCTGGCTTCATTAGGTTGTTTTGGCTTGGAAGTGCAATTGCATGGAAGAAAAGATGCTAGGAGAGAGAAGAGTAAGAAGAGAATAATATGTGAAAGTGAATATGTGTTTGGAAGTGTCATGGTGTTGTGGGGGAAAGGGTGTCTTGGTAAGTGTCCTTTGGTTGGGGTTTTTTTTGCTAGTTCTAGTTTAGTAAAAGGGAGTTGGGTGGGTTATTTATAGAGGAAAGAGGACTACATGCAAGAGAGATAAGGTCCACTTAAAACAAATGAATAAAAATATGGATCCTAGGTGACACGTTTCCTAGTTGCCGTGTACCATTACTATGACACTAATGTGATGTAATATATATATATATATATATTAATTATAATTGATAGATATTGAGAATGAAATTTTGATTAATTTGGTTTATGTGTTGTTAGACCCCAATTAGAAGGAAACTTTTTCAATAATTTTTTTTTTTATTTTTAAATTTTAAATTTGAAATTTTAGAAAGTTAATATTTTTATTTACTAGATTGATTGTGTAGTATTTTAATGTGCTAATTTGATGAGATATTTTTTAGACATGATAAGACTATCCCGGCCCCCATTACTATTTATTATTATGAAGAAAATGATTATGATTATAAAAGTTATAAATATAGATGCAAACTGTTTTTTTATGCATTAATAACTTAATATAATAAAAAAATTGTTTAATCTTTTCCAAATATTTATGCTCATTAAATTATCATGTGCGTTATTTTTATCACAAATATTCAAATAATACATATATGCTTTCCTAATGTAGCAAAATAAAATAAAAAAAATTATTCAACTGTGTGCTCCTTGAAATAATGTATATTTTTTCATCTTAGAAATAACATTTTTAATCCCCTGAGAAAAATTGCGTTGCTCTCTCTCTCTCTCTTTCTGGTTTGATTTGCTAGGCCAGCTCTCTCTCATCATCAAATGGGGAAAATAAGCGAACATTCTTTTCATATAGTTTCCTCACCCCTCCTCTCGTTATTTTCAGACTGTTATTGATCCATGCAATGTCACGTATAGCCTGTTGCCCTGAAGAATGGCAAGGTTCGTAAAATTCGAAATCGAACTTAGTTGATATTAGATTAGATTTTTAATGGGGATATAATTTCGTTTTTTTTATTGGAAAAAATTGATCTATTGTAACAAAAACCTATATTATAAATAAAATAAAATAATAACAAATTAAGCGTTATCCTAGCTCATATCGGTGCATATAATCAAACATATATTTCCCTTGATCAATAAAAAAGGAGATATATACCAATGGAGAGCGAGTTTAATGAATTGGGGTAATAGATCTTTTAATCAGCTCTCGGATTCAAAATTTGAAAATAAAAGAAATTATATTGTGTCGATCCAGATTAAATGGAGCACCGGTGGTAGGATTTTTTTTTTTTTTTTTTTTCCTCTCTTAAAAAAGAAGGAGAGGTGATGTGAGAAAGGAACACGTCAAGGTGGGTAGGTGGGAAGCAAATTACTACGCTTCTTGTATATGGCATTTAATAAGGGGACCCTTCTCCTTTTGTAAGGCCTAAAGTCGGAAGAGCAATTAAGAGTTGGCAGTTTTGAGGACATGAAGGTAGTTCCATTTCTGGGCAGGAATTTATGATGGAGAGTGAGAGTACAGGCTCGACCCCTCTTTCCCTGCAAAGGCTTGAAAAACACATCAAAATAAATGCCTTGTTTTCTCCCGTCAGTTTTGCCATTGCTGGTCGACTTAGATTCCTCCAATTGAGTGACGATCTCAGTTCCATGTCGCGTTTAGAGCTTCAAAACTTCTACACTTTCAAGGTGTGGAATTATTGGGAAAAATAGGCAAATTCGGCTGCCATCGAAAGTTTGACCCTCCCATTTTGATTCCTCTCTCTCACTAAAATGGGAAATTTGGAAATTTGATGAAGACTGAGATTGTCATAGTACGTGTATGATTGTAGGATGCTGGAGAAATTGAAGAGGTCTTAGGTGTATTGCCATGCTATGCTAGTTCATGTCTCTCTCTCAGTAGAATTTTGGCTTGTATGAGGAAGCCAGTAATTAATACCACAGTTTATATAGAATACCATAGTGTAGTTCATTGATTGAACTTCTCATGCAGCAATTAGAAAGGGCTGTCGTCATTTTGTGATTGGATTGAGAGAGAGAGAGAGAGAGAGAGGGAGGGAGAGAGAGAGAGGGAGAGGGAGAGATTAGCTTTTTCCAATAAATCAAAAATTACAACCTGATTAGTTTCAATTTTAATTTACAAAATTATCCCATGTTTCCAACTGTGAAAAACAAATATAATCTGTAGATTAGGTGATTGTCCGATCTGATATCATATCCTAAAATTTACTTCACTTTCACCGCTCTCCTCTCTTCTTCCGTCTTTATTGATTAACTTTAATTTGCATGTGATTTTCGTTTACTGGGTGAATAATTGGGTATGGGAGGAATTTTTTAAATGAGAAAAATGAATTTTTTAATTTTTTATTATTAAGAAGAATTAATTCTATACATTTTTAAACTTAAGGAGAATTTTTTTTTTTTTTTTTTGTAGTTTGCAAAAATTTAAGGGTTTATTTTTGTGTTTGACCATGAATTTAAGGATTATTTTTACACTTTTTTTTGCCAAATTATATTAGCACCACACAGTCTCTCTCTATGCATCAAGGAAAAAACAAGAATGAATTTTATTTTAGGATTTATATCAATATATTTTGATCAATTTTTAATTAATTTTTTTGAATTATATGAAATATACAAATAATTTAAACTAAAACTTAATCAATAAAGATTAATACGAACTATTATATAAAATTTGGTTCATTTAATATATGCTTCACTTCATATAAATTCTTGTATCCTTCTCCATCAAAAGTGCATACAGAGAATAGACCACCACACCAGAACGTCTATGTATATGTTGCCCAAATGGTGCTGCCAATTCGAAAGGCAAGAAAGCTTCCCTATTACTTACAATTGCAAAGATGACGTGTTAATGTTCATGAAACACACTCGAGGAAGTAAGCCATGGATAAACCGCTTAACAAAGTATATTATTATGCGTCCCTAAGGAAACAATCTAGTACTCACAATCCTACTCCTCTAATCTTAGAGATTCAGAATTTAAATCGCTATATAATCAAAAAATCACGAACGTTTCAAAATATTTAATTTCCAAGATTTTCGGATTATCTTAATAAGGAAAGTAGGGTTGTAACACCCCGAAAGTATACGGCTTTATCAAGTATAAGAAACCCTCAAACTTTCTAAGTTAGGTACGCTCTTTCGACCTTACACATTGAGCACATTAGTCACAACGAATCTCTCTTTCTCTAAATCTCTCAGTCTGTTTCTTTACACTCGAAAACATCTCTTTCTGACTTGAGTGTTGGATCCTCATCCGCCGAAGCACCCTCTGACGATTTTTGTAGGTCTCACGTCCTCTTGATGGCAACCGTTTGAATCATCAAGGAGCTGGTATCTATAGAGTTACAACCCACCTCCGATAGAAAGGTTTGAAAGTTTTGCATATGTTAAATGTTTATTCCTCATTGCAAACAGGAAAAAAAAAATAAAAAGAAAAAATCAATCATTTTGCATCCATATATTGCTTTATAGTTTGAACAATTGGAAACACAATGCAATATACCAGAAGTAGAACTTATCTTTTTATATATATATACATATATACTTAAAATACATAAAATAAACTAAATAAATCAATGGCACAACATTGCTCAATTTAGAACAAAACTTATTAATAGCCTTCAATTACAACATAATATAATCTTATAGCTCCATCTACAACTTTGTGTAATCGTGTTTCAAGAAATTGTTATATCTTTATGTCCATGGCATGGACCCCGCCTGTTACCATGCCACGCCTAATGTTATGCTTTCTACGACAAATTTAATTAGGTATTTAATTAAAAATTAATAAAAACATGTTAATATAAACCATTACGTAATATTTAATTTATAAATCATATTATCTACCTAACATTCTCTCTAATTTATCATAAAATAATTTATGGAGTCGTTGGCGTTGCTCCAAGCCTTCAACACGACTGATTTGAATTTGAACCTGAAAATCTGGAAGTGTCTACTCTGTGAAATTCTTGATTTGTTGATTCAAAGTTGGTCAC
This sequence comes from Dillenia turbinata, assembly GCA_037126225.1. Classification (NCBI taxonomy): domain Eukaryota; kingdom Viridiplantae; phylum Streptophyta; class Magnoliopsida; order Dilleniales; family Dilleniaceae; genus Dillenia; species Dillenia turbinata. Next base: position 23,710,113 of record JBAMMX010000006.1, on the reverse strand, counting down.
ACTGGCTTGAAAATTCAAAAATAAAAAATAAACTTCATAATAATTACACCTTAAAGTCTCTTATTAGTGATAAGATAAAGTGAAGGTTATGCGTGAAAGTTTATAATTATTTTTATTATTGAAGAGAAAAAAAAATATAAATTGAATTAATGATGGATCCCCTTCACTTAATGTTAATTTTTACTGATTATAATAACTTAAATAATTAACCATCAATAATTAAATTTTTTCAATACAATCTTTTTTGTTGTCCGGTATTGCAAAATTTAATTTTTGCAAAATACATGAACTTACTGAAACTATATAGTGCTATATATATCAACAAATCTTTTGTGCCAGATTTTTGCTTCATAGCGTAGCATTACGATGCAGATCAGCACTGTCTACAACCGTCAAACCCATGTCCCGGGCCATGACCTCCGCAGGTTAGCCATAGGACCGAGTTGGGCCGTAGCCCGAGCTGCTCTTGGGGCAGGCCCGATATTCCTTGTGGGCCAACCTCCCTGACAATATCGGCCGTTCCAAGAGTGAAGTGGGCTTCGCTTGCAACGTTGACCCGTTGGGCTTATAATTTTTTTTTTTCATCAACTAGTATCCAGACTTTACTTGATTAATCTGTTCCAAACACTGTGGGGCTCATTAAGAGATTGACTTTCCCAGCACTTATAAATTATTATGGAGACATTAATAATGATAAATTCGATTCCTCACCCATCTTTTTTGTTACATAATAAATGATAACTTTTATAATTATTAAATAAACAGAAATCAATATTTCAATTTAAATTTATCTCTATAAAAGAAATTAATAGATATAAAAGTGTGTAATATACTCGTAAGAAAGGTACCATGAATACCCATTTTTTGCTTACGGCTTGACACCACATATTGCTGTTGGGGTATGCGGATCATCTTTTGGCGCTTATACAAGGCCAGTTGCTCGAATAAGCTAAATACTTTCATTCCCTTTTCTTCTTCGAGGGCCATCAGAAAAGTTATTTCTGACAGTAATGACAAAAACGTCCGCTACACAAGTTTACCCAAATATTGGTGATATTATGAGTACCATGTGCATGAAGGAATTTCAAGAAGTTTAAACTGATATGCTGATGAGAGACAATTATACTTTGGTGTCCGCCACGGATGTCGATAGGGCTAACATGGTACCGGAGGGATACGTGCCAATGTACCAACAATCAGTTAAGTACGGATTGAAGGTTTCATATACAGGTCCCTTCGCGGAGGTACTACGTCATTGGAATATATTTCCAACTCTCTTGATCCCGAGCACTTGGTGCCGAGTAGTTGTCATAACATCTCTGTTAGGGTTTTGTTGTCTTAGTTTTGACTTCAACATCTTGTCGTCTATTTTCATCTTGATGAGATGCGGAAATAGCGGTTCAATTAGAGGCTAGTACAAGCTACAGACTCGGCCCGAGTCCAACTAAAGGTTCTGCTATAAAGACTCTATTGACAAGAGTTGGATGCATAACTTCTTCTTCGTGGAATTCATGAGCAAGAATTGTGTTCCTATGCTCCCTGACGCTTGTGAGGGGCTGTCCTTAGGGCTGAAGCCTCCGGCTGTATCTAAGCATGACCGTTTCGTTCGGTCGGTCGGTAGTTATTGTAAGTCCACTGATCGAAGTATATAGGTTGATTCACTGCTGGACGATCAGATGTTGTCTTTAGCTGGCCAGCTGGTCAGGGAGAAGAGGAGAGTCAACAGACCCTTTTTATTATAAAGAGGGAAGATCGAGTTGGCTGACCTTTAGATTCTTTCGACAACACTATGCTAGAAGAGGTTACCACCGATAGGCAGGTTCAGTTGGACGCAAATAGATCTTCTCAGGAGTTCGTTGGGGGCGTCTATGGTCCTTCTGGAGTCTTCGCCTTCCATGTCGAAAAGGAGGAAGATCTTACCACCTTTGTCTCCATTAGGCCATGCGCTGGTTGTTTTGCCTGTGCATTCGGATCAGACAATGGTTATACCGATGGAGACCATCGTCTTGGAAGGAAGTGGATTATTGAGCAACAAGAGTGCTGATGAGGGCGAATCACGAGGATTGGAAAGTGCTCCCCCGTCTGGTGCTAAGGTAGGGCTAGATATTTCCAGGATTGTGACGAAGAGGATGGCAGGGTCTTCTTCTGTTGTTCTGGTTTGGTTGTCATGTAATGGAAAATGCAAGGTTCCATATGGAACTGCTTTACCACTTGTCATTCTCGTCTAGTCTTTTGACAGGAAAAAGAGTTTGAAAGAGCGATGGACTATTGCCGTGTGCGCCGGGGACATGCAATACAGCTACATAGATATGGTTGAGGTGAACCGCATCGTCAATCGATTAGACTTTCATCAGTGCAAACTCGATCTACATAGGATGTCTCAGGAGCAAGTTGACGGGGGCTCTTAAATCTCTTGGTTTGATTGTATCATTCTCTTCATGTTTATTCGGTTTCTTCTCTTTCTTGCTTTTTTCTGATCCATCCTTCTTTTCAGACCATGGTTCTTGCAGAATTTTAAGAGCAGCAAAAGAGACAGATGATAGATCACTTGGAGGGATGCGTTGCTGAATTAAGCCAGAAGTGCGAGAAGCTAGAGTAAAAGGCCAAGGTAAGCGAGGCGCGTCTCCAATCAGTTGAGAGGCTGACTCAGTTTTGTGAAGAGTCTCTTCAGGCAGTGGAACATAAGATAGCTAACCTCGAGGAGTCTCGCATAAGGGATACCACTGCCTTTAAAGATTCTCAATGTAAATTGACCAAAATTTTGATATGCGCCAAAGAGATAATTCACCAAATGAGCCTGGGCGATGCTCTGTCCCCAGTTGAGGATGTCGCAATGGCTTAAGATTCGGCTCTACAGTCCCAACTACCAGGAGATATGCTTCTGTGGAATCTTATTATTTCCTTTCGATTTAATATAGTCTCTCTTTAAAACTTTGTACCCCAGTGCCTTTTGCTTTGAGTAATCCTTGTTCTTTGTCATCGATTGAGACTGTCTTGTTATCTATTATTGTAGCTCTTATCATGTTTGTCTGGTAGAATCAGGGCGATTTAGTCCCGATGTGGTAGCTCGTTCGACTGATAAAAACTTTAGAAAGAGGGGCTGTGTCCACCCATTCGGGGAGTTCCATCTCTTTTTGATGACACGTTCGATCAGTAGGAAACTTTAGATAGAGAGCCGTATCCACCCGTTCGGGGAGTTTCATCCCATTTTGATGACACGTTCGATGGGTAGGAAATTTTAGATAGGGGGTCGTGTCCACTCCTTCGAGAAATTCCATCATATTTTGATGACACGTTTGATCATAGGAAACTTTAGATAGAGGGACCATGTCCACCCGTTCGGAGAGTTTCATCCCATTTTGATGAAACATTCGATCAGTAAGAAACTTTAGATAGGGGGTTGTGTCCACCCGTTCGGGGAATTCCATCCAATTTTGATGACACGTTCGATCAGTAGGAAATTTTAGATAAGATGGTCATATTCACCCATTCGGAGAGTTCCATCCCATTTTGATGACACGTTTGATCGATGTGAAACTTTAGATAGGGGGTTGTATCCTCCCATTCAAGGAGTTTCATTCCTTTTTTATGACGTATTCGATCGGTAGGAAACTTTAGATAGGATGCCGTATCTACTCGTTCGGGGAGTTCCATCCCATTTTGATAATACGTTCGTTTGGTAAACTCAGGGCTACTTAGGCCCAACTTTCGATAGGGAAAAGTTGATATTAGGGCCGTGTCCATCCGTTCGCGGAGTTTCATTCTGTTTTGATGACACGTTCGTTCGGTAGGATCAGAGCGATTTAGACTCGACATACAACAGCAGACAATTGATATTATGGTTGTGTCCACCTGTTCGGAGAGTTCCATCCCATTTTGATGACATGTTCGTTCAATAAGAAACTTTAGATAGGAGGCGATTTTTCCGTAAATCACTGAGGATCATATGCCACGAGTCATCATAAGAATGATCACTAAACGATGAGGAGACACAGGATTCTTTCTCAGGGAAAGAGTATAGGAAAATCCGGATCGTACACTAAACAAACGCTGGTGGGAACATAAGGTTCATGCCGGATGCTTTTCCCATGTATCTGAAGGATCACTCCTTATGATCCATTGTGCGACGGTCTAGGGTCAGGTCAGTTAGGTGGCTCATTCTCTCGTGGTGGATTACGCCGGTCTGGGGAAGGTAAATTCCTTATTTCTATACTGATGAATCTCTGCAGTCTACCACTGTGAACCAAGAATTCCAACTCATCTTTGAACCTCTTGCACTCGTCGATCATGTGACCGTAATCTCGATGGAAGTGACAGTACTTGGATTTATCCTTTTTGGAGTCATCCTCTGTGGAACGAGGGGGCCATCTAGCATATGATTTGTTCTTGATTTGATATAAGATTCGACTCGGGGTCTCGTTCAGCGGCATGTAGACGTTGAACCTTCGTGGGGGTGGAGACCCTGGTCTGGTCCTCTTTAGGGGAGGTTGACAAGGCGATCGACTGCGTTTTTTTCTATTCAAGCGGGTTTTTCATCGATCAAATGCCTCCGCTTCTTCTGTTGCAATGTATTTCTTGGCTTGGGAGTAAAACTCTTAAATGGTTGAAGGAGGTTTTTTTGTAATGGAAGTCTTTATGTCGGAGGGGCGCAGACCCGTTAGGAGGGCAGTTAATGCGATGGAATAGTTCAGAGTTGGAACTTTTAACATTTCTACTTTAAATTTTTTAAGGAAATCTCTCGGGGGCTCATCTTCCCGTTGCCGTAATGATAGCAAGGAGGTGGATTTTCATTTGGCTTCTTGGCTGATTATGATATGAGTCTCAAACTGCTGTCGAAACTGGTGAAACTCTTGATACTGAACAACAAGAGAGAGTTGAACCACGCTAGGGCATTGCCTTTGAGCATGTGGGGAAGTGTTTGCACATAACCGCATCAGACAGGTCCCTGGAGACCATGACCGTTATGATGTGGGCAGCATGATTACGAGGATCGGTTGTTCAATCGTACCACTCCATGGGAGGCAGAAGGACGTCTCTTGGTATTGGTTCTCGAGAGATCTTTGGGTCGAAAGGCGATACTCCCGAAGAGTGGAGGGGACTGTTGTCCTTTTTTGCACTTGCTTTTTTAAGTTTGGAGGCTACAAGTTGTTCGATTTGTTTTCTTGGATCTTCTGGGTCATGATGAGAGATCACCGATGGTTCATAGTTCACGGGAGGTGCTTGTCGCGAGGGACGTTCATATTTAAAGTCAGTTGCGGATGACTGGCCGTCTGGACCAAGGGTTTGACTAAGTCATTCCAGTTGTTTGCTTATATTTTGGAGTTTTGATTCCAACCTTTCTATTTGGGGATGGCTAACTCATTCTGGCATAGGGTCTATGATTGGCTGTTCTTGAATCGCAGGTTGTAGGACCTGCTCCGGATGAGATAATCGGAGGAAAAACCATACGATCATGAATTGAGTGATCGGGCGCCATAGGAAAGACGGCTTCGGCGGGTATTGCGGTGCGCTCGTCTATAGTGGGGGTGGCTTTCGAGAATACTTTGGTTTTCGGAGACATGATTACGAAATGATTTGTTAGTTTTACAGGAATTAATCTAGTTTATTCCCACGGACGACGCCAATCTATTGGAGGTGAGTTGTGATTTTATAGATACCGGCTCCTTGATGACTCGAATGGTTGCCGTCAACGGGATGTGAGACATGCAAAAACCGTCAGATGATGTTTCGGCATAGGAGACTTCGACACTCAAGTCAGAAAGAGCGGTTTTCATGTGTAAAAAAATAGACTGTGAGTTTTAGAGAGGGAGAGGTTCTCTGTGACTAGTGTGTCCAATATGTAAAGTCGAGAGAGCGTATCTTACTTAGAAGGATTGAATGTTTCTTAAACCTGATAGAGTCGTATGCTTTCGGGGTGTTATAACTCTACTTTCCTTATGAAGATGATCTGAAAATCTCAGAAATTAAATATTTCGAAACGTTTGTGATCTTTATCGTATGAGAAGTTTCATTACTTGGGGGATCCTTTCCTTATCTAAAAGATTTTGGAGATACTGCTTTTCAGTAGGGAATCAGAGTCGTTGGAATGTTTTGACCTTTCCGTAGGATCAATAAGGCTATTGGCCTCCAGACGGTCATTCAGCCAATGTGGAACCTTCGGACTTGTTCGCTCGGTGAACCAGGGGCTAAGTATTCGATCGGGGAGGCAAATCCCACTTGACAAATCTCATTTGATAGGCGGGACGACTAAGATCCTATCGTTTGGGAGATGTGGCAATTTAAGATATTTCGGTAGATCAGTTGAATAGCCATAGTGAGTAGTCGTTCGATAATACTAAGTTATGCTCGTCTATCGGTCGGTAGCTGTCTCTTCTGAGTTGTGGGTCTTATGTATAAGCCTTTTAAATATTATCCCTTCGAGCATTGCGTTATATTCCATCACTTTCCAATCATAATTTTGAGAAAATCTCCTAAAAAAAGATTTATTAATTGACTCATTAAATATATATATAGAACGTTGCATTGCATATCGTAAGTTACTCTTTTTTGGCTCATTGGGAAGTATTACTTTGTTTTCTCATAAATGTTGTCCTGAAATAAAAGGAAAAAAAAAGTAGGAAACATAGATTTTCTTTTATAAAAAAAATGAAATTTTGTAGAATAGAAAATTTTGACATTAAAATAAACAATATCACAAGAGGAGAAGCACATCCAAAAGCATCCCATTAAAGCATTGGTCGACCATTTGATGCAAATACAGTTCTGTTCCTGAAACAGTACTTTTTTTTTTTTAATAACTATTTAATATTCAGAATCATATTTTGATTAATCTGATTTAAGTATTATCGAAACCAATTTAGAAAAAAACCCTTTCAACGAAATATTTTTTATTATCAAGTTTCAAACGTAAGATTTAATTAAAAAATTTAATACACTTAACCACTAAATTAACAGTTCGTCGATCGAAACTTGACTATATGCTCAATTAAAATTAGATAAAATTTTTAATATAAAAATTATTGGTATAACAATAATTTTAGTCATATTATTTATCAAACTTTATTTTTTACTTTTTTATTTTAATCAAAATAAGATCATATAATAAAAATAGATTAAAAATTTTCAAAGAAGCGACAAGTCAACTCCAAAAATCTCTTGCGTATGGGTACTTGTGCTCCACCGTTTTGCATAATAACAACTCAATATCCACAAATTTACTTTTATATGTCGAAAGTCTTATATATTTTTTTGGATTTTTTTCTCAGAAAATGAGTAAATAATAATTATTCTAAATGATAATGTAAATTTCCAAATGATGATATAATAATTATTTTGTTTGAATAGCAATACAGTTGGTGGAACTAGGAAAAGGCACAAGCACAATGGGGGTAAGTAATAAGTACAAGATGGCACAAAGTCCATAGTCCAACGTCGAAGCAATGGCAGCCCCGAGGCGTTGCTGGGACTACGATTTCCTAAATTCTTAAATATGTCTTTGAAAATAAAGAGCAAACGGCTATTTTTTTCTTTCATAATTGTTATTTAAATTTTATTTAATTAATTTAATTTAAATATTATAAAATTTATTAAGAAATTGACTCTATTAAATTCTATTTTTTCACTTTTATAATTTGAATCTGAAATCTATTATTAAGAGCACCAATGACTCTAAGACCCAAAGGACAATGAGGGCAAATATAAAGACAGTGGGGGACAATGGAGGCAAATATCAAGAAAGAGAATATAAATAATTTTACTTGAGATATAAAATAATAAATTATTTTGGACTGGGGGCAATTGCCTAGCCTACTATCCATGTGGCTCCGTCACTGATTAGGAGAGTGTAACGTTATACCATTATACCTATAGGACTTTGATACAAACAAGTATTTTTTAAGGTTAAATAAGTCTAATAAAATATTTATTCTTCTTTAGAGTTTTAAAATATTGTATTGTGTTATATTTTAAGAAAAGTTTTATAATTAACCTCTCAAAAATAAAAAAATTGTGGGACAGCCATTGCGTGGAAGAATGTAGATCTCATACTTACCCAAGATTATATGAGAATACTGAAATTTTGTGTTCTATTGAAAAGTAAGATAAGATTATATGAGAATGTTGATCTCCCAAATTTAGGGAGTGAAGTCAAGAAATATAGGGGCAAATGATATTAAAATTTTAAGAAAAAAAGTTTAATGATAAGTTTAAACATATTGTTGAGAACATTTCAGCAAATACTTGATGAGATAAATTTCTAATAATTATTCAGGTGGTTCAAGAAAAGAAAAATAGATTCGTTAATTTAGTTAGTTTTTAATTTTTATAATTTCCTAATATTTAAAGTTTTTTAATTTTCTTAATTTTCTAATTTTTCTAGTTTTAGTTTCTTAATTTTTTTCATTTCTATATTTCTCTAATTTCTTAGTTTTTATAGTTTCCTAATTTATGAGTTTTGTATTTCCTATAAATATTTATAGTGTTTCATTATTTTGACATTCATGAATAATAATAGTTTCTTTGAAGAGTGATATTTCTCTTTTGAGAGTTTAAGATTTTCTCTTTTCAAACCCTGTTGCTATTCTTCTATTTCTCCCGCGTTAGGTGGTATTAGAGTCAAGACTTTCCCTTGCGATAGTCAACCAAACCGGTGAAGGTAGTATTCTTTCTAACGTGTTCAGAGAGTTGCGAGCCGTGATGACTAAAATCCAAACATTGTCTGTTCGAGTGGAGTGGGTAGAATCACGAATAGAGCAGGCAAGAATGGAATTGCAGATTTTGCAGTCAAATCAGGGCAATAGAGGAATTGAAGGTGGCGTCAGGAGAATCGCTCAGGATCTACACGTCAATTCTATATTACCATAACAATCTCGAAGAGTTTAAATCAACGAAAATGAATTTTCGAGTGAAGATGTGCAGATTCTGGCGATAGTCAAGAAGATAGTGGTTCCAGAAATGCCTATTTCGGATGATTTCTTTGTTGAAATAAAAGGCAAACTAGAAGCACAGAATAAAAAGGATGTAGAGAGAGAGAACTATGGAGTTAAAGAACAATTTGGAAGGATACATATATACTATTGAAGACAAGTTTGATCCATTCAAAGTGTTGGAAAATGTTTTGATCAGTCAGTAAAAACAATCTCTCATCGAAAGATTTGATGAAACTGATTTAAATGATGAGTTAATGAAGACACAAGATTTGATTTATACCGATGGTGAAGATGTCACTGTTTTAGAGTTCCAGAAACATCTAGATTTTCTTAAAACTATTGAGGACTCAATTTTTTTTTTTTAAATTGAGTGAACTTGCAACCGCAATTATTTTAATATCTGTCATGCTTAGCATATGTTTTTGGACAAGAAAACCAAAGGAGAGAGTTGAGAATATGATTATAAGTCATCGGAGGTATCACTCAAGGGTGAGTTCTTTTCAGGAAGGATGGACTAATGTGGGACAAATTTCTAATAATTATTCGGGTGTTTCAAGAAAATGGAAAAGGATCCGTTAATTTAGTTAGTTTTTAATTTTTATAATTTTCTAATATTTAAAATTTCTTAATTTTCCTAATTTTCTAATTTTTCTAGTTTTAGTTTTTTAGTTTTTATATTTTTCTAGTTTCCTAGTTTTTATAGTTTACTAATTTATGGGATTTGCATTCCCTATAAATACTTATAGTGTTTCATTATTTTGGCATTCATGAATAATAATATTTTTTTTGAAGAGTGATATTTCTCTTTTGAGAGTTTAGGGTTTTCTCTTTTCAAATCCTGTTGTTATTTTTCTATCTCTCCCGCTTTAATACTACTAAAAAACCTTAAATATGATACTAAAAAATTTTTAAAAAATATTATTTATTCTTTAAAATTTATAATACCCATCTCTATGTATTGTATTTATTGGCTAATATAAATTTTTATGATGTCGAGACAAAATTGTGGTCGGCCCACGGTGTGATGACAATGGCACATTAACATGGTTGGGTGAAGCATTGAATAAAATTGCAATTTTCAAGTACCGTTAATAACACCCAACAACGAACATAATCATATGATTTTCTGCAACCAAGGTGACAGAGGGAACACACCATTGATCCGATGAGAGTTAATGTGGAAGTCAGTCAGATCATAGCACACACCCATGGGCCGGTGGCTGCATTGATACCATTGAGAGTTGCCTTTCTCCAGTATTGAATATGATGAGACAACCCTGCAAGTGTCACCTCTACGAAATTCTTGAATTAGTCCAAGTCTCACCGATTCGTTTTTGCAGTCGGCTTGCGAGCCTTTGTGAAAACTCTGCAGCTAGTTCTATGTCCATGGTTCACGTTCTGCAAAGCTTTATCACCATTTGACATGGGATCATTGAAAGGTGAGACTAGAGGAAGCCTTAGGCAGTCTCCCATAAGGCCAATCACATCTTTTCCCAGGGAAATCAATTTCATGTATGGATGAAATTGTTAATTGTTGCGTCCATTGTCAGCTCCCAAGGCCACAAAGACAGACAAGCCCTTAACCTTCCCAAATCCATCTTGTAATTCATTTGCAATGCGCATAGACAGTAGACAATTGCATGCAAGAAAACAAGAAAGGAAGGAAAAGACCAATGACAAGAGTATATTAAAAGCTTTGTTTAGCTTGGTTACTTATTTTTAACTTTTACATTATAAATAATTTTTAATTTATAAAAATTTAAAAACAATTAGTTGAAGTATTTGACAAAACTTAATAAAAAATTATTTTTAAATAGTTTTAAGTATTTAGTCATATTGAAAAATACCATATTTATTAAAATAATCAATCAGAGTATGTTATAGTTTTTTGGGTAAAAGTAAAGATTTTTAATCAATAAAACTCAATTAAAATAATTTTTTAATCTTTTATATATATATATGAACTTCATAATTGTGCGAATGTGAGAAAAATGCTCAAGAAAGAATGATAGAATATCGGATTTTGAGTGGTGCAAATTGGAATAAAGAAATTATTTTTTATTTTCAAACTAATTAAAATAGTGCGATATTTAACTTGGCTAAAAATTAGTAATAGTGATTAGTTGCCAATGGGCTTTATCCATGGATTAAATGAGGGCAAGTGGAACACTACATGGGGTCAAATAGGGTGAAGCATTACCCAATAGAATTCCGCCCCCCCCCCCCTTTAAGAATGTGTGTCATTCACACTTTTACCCTAAAATTTTTATGAGGGTGACGCGACATAATCCTAGACCCAATTCGTAAGGGTCAGTATCAACATGGTCTACGTAAGAGGCCCATAAAAGATAGTTATTGTCTGACTTCAACGGTTCTCTATGACAATCTTTCGAAAGATTACAGTCGTCCAAATTTTTCAAACGATAGGACCACAGTCGTCTCGTTTACCGAACACGATTTATTAAGTGAAAGTAACCACCCTAATCGAGTATTCGATCATTGGTCTACCGAACGAAAGAACTCCGAAGACCTTTCATCGACTAAACGATCGATTGGTTGCCGATGACTCTAAGATTCAAAGGGAATGTCAAAACATTGTAATAACTCTAATTTTCTATTTGAGAGCAGCATCTTTAAGATCTTTCGGTTAAGAAAAGGATACTTTCAGAAAACGAAAGTTTCCCATACGATAAATATTACAATCAATTCGAAATATTGAATTCTCAAAATTTTCGAATTGGTTCAATAAGGAAAGTAGGGTTAACACCCTGACGGCGCACGACTCTCGTAGGTCTAAGACATCTTTAAACCCTTCAAATTAGGTATGCTCTTTTGGCCTTACACCTTGAGCACTCTAATCATAGGGAACCTCTCACTCTTTGAACTCTCAGTCTATTTTTTACATTCGAAAATCGCTATTTCTGACTTGAGTGTCAGAATCTCTTCCGTCGGAGCACCCTCCAACGGTTTTTGCAGGTTTCACATCCTTTCGATGGTAGCTGTTCTAGTTAATAAGGAACCGGTATCTGTGGAGTTACAACCCACCTCTAATAGATTGGTGGCGTCTGTGGGAAACAGATTAAAGTAATTTCTGTAATTCTGACAATCATGCCTCCAATAACCAGAGCATTCTTGAAAGCCTCCCCTATTGTAGAAGGGCGTGCCCCTATACCCACCGAATCTGTCTTCCCTCCAATACCCGATCACTTGATTCATGACCACATGTTTCCTCCTTGACCATCCCATTCGGAGCAAGTTTTACAACCTGCTGCCCAAGAACAGTCGGTCGTGGCCCCAGTGTCAGAATAGGCGAGCCAGCCTTAGATGGAAAGATTGGAGTCAAGACTCTAATGAATGAGCAAATAACTAAAGGGACTCAGTCGGGCCCTTGAGCCAGAAGGCTACTTGTCCGCGACGGAGTCCGATTATGAACGACCACCGAGATAAGTACTCCCTACGAATTATGAGCTATAGGTGACCTCTCGACACGATCCCGAGGACCTGAAGAAGCAAGTCGAACAATTCGTAACTACCGAGTTTAAAAAAGCAGGTGCAAAGATGGGGGAAGGTCTCCTCCACCCCCCCGAGAGAATCGCCCTTCGATCTGAAAATTTCCTCAGAGCCAATGCCAAGAGACATCATTCTGCCTTCCGTGGAGTGATATGACGGGACAACTGACCTCTGTGACCACGCCACTCACTTCATAACAGTTATGGTCTCCAGAGACCTATCAGACGCAACGATGTACAAGCACTTCTCCACTACTCTCAAGGGTAATACCCTGACATAGTTTAACTCTCTCTCACCATTTAGTATCAAGAGTTTCACTCAACTCTGACAACAGTTTAAGGCTCATTTTATAATCAGTCGAAGAGCCAAACGAAAATCCACTTCCTTGATATCGTTGCGGCAGCGGGAAAATGAGTCTCTGAGAGATTTTTTGGAAAGGTTTATGACAGATATGTTAAAAGTCCATGTTTTGAACCATTCTATCGCATTGGCTGCTTTCCTAACGGGTTTGCGCTCCTCCGACATGAAAGTCTTAATTACGAAAAACCCCCAACAACTATTCAAGAATTTTATTCCTGAGCCGAAAGTACATTGCAGTGGAAGAAGCGGAAGAGTTTGACTGACGAAGAAGCCATCCTAGCGGAAAGGAACGCTGCCAATTACCTCACCAGCCTTCTCCAAAGAGGAGTAAACTAGGAGTTTTGCCCTCGCGAAGGTTCAGTGTCTACACTCCGCTGAATGAGACCTCGAGTCGGGTTTTATATCAAATCAAAAACAAATCGTATGTTAGGTGGCTCCCCCGTCCCACTAAGGAAGATCCTAAGAAAGATAAATCCAAGTACTACGGTCACATGACTGATGAGTGCAAGAGGCTTAGGGACGAGTTGGAGTTTTTGGTTCGCAGTGGTAAACTGCAGAAGTTCATCAATATGGAAGAAAAGAATTTACCTTCCCCCAACAGACATAATGCACCATGGGAGAATGAGCCGCCTAACAGACCGGATCCCAGACCGTCGTATCACGAATCTAGAGGGGTGATACTCCAAATCCATGGTGAAGACATCTGGCATGAGCCTTATGTTCCCACTAACGTTTGCCCAGCATACGACCCAGAATTCCCTGCGCTCTTCCCTTGAGAAAGATTTCGGCACTCTCCCGTTACTTAGTGATTATTTTAGTAGAGGTTCGCAACACGGGACTCTTAATGGCTTGCAAAGGAATCATCTCCTATCTATAACCTCTATCAAACGTTGGGCCTTAGACGTCCTGATCTTACTGATCAAACGTGTCATCAAAATATGATGGAACTCCTCAAATGGGTGGATACGGCCTTAACCTCTATTGAACGTCGGATTTTAGGCGCTCTGATCCTACCGATCGAATGTGTTATCAAAATGGGATGGAACTCCCCAAACGGGTAGACACGACCCTAACCTCTATCGAACGTCGGGCCTTAGGCGTCCTATTCCTACCGATCAAACGTGTCATTAAAATAGGATGGAACTCTCCGAACGGATGGACACAGCTCTAACCTCTATCGAACGTCGGGTTTTAGGTGCCCTGATCCTACCTATCGAACGTGTCATCAAAATGAGATGAAACTCCCTGAACGGGTGGACACGGCCTTAGCCTCTATCGAATGTCGGGCTTTAGACGCTCTGATCCTACCGATCGAATGTGTCATCAAAATGAGATGGAACTCCCCGAACGGATGGACACGGCCTTAACCTCTATCGAACGACGGGTCTTAGGCGCCCTGATCCTACCGATCAAATGTGTCATCAAAACGAGATGGAACTCCCTAAACAGGTAGACACGACCCTAACTTCTATCGAACATCGGACCTTAGAGGCTCTGATCCTACCGATGGAATGTGTCATCAAGATGGGATGGAACTCCCCAAAAGAGTGGATGCAATCCTAATCTCTAAAATATCCAATCGAATGTCAAGTCTTAGGTGCCCTGATTCTACCGATCGAACGTGTCATCAAAATAGAATGGAACTCCCTGAACGGATGGACACGGTCCTAACTTCTATCGAACTTCGGGTTTTAGACGCCCTAATCCTACCGATTGAATGTGTCATCAAGATGGGATGGAACTCCCCGAATGGGTGGACGTAGTCCTAATCTCTAAAATCTTGCATCGAATGTCAAGCTTTAGACACTTTGATCCTACTGATCGGATGAATATGACCTTAATATCTAAAGTTTTTTACTATACGACAGGTCTAAGTCACCACGACCTTATCAAGTGAACGGGATAAAGCATTTTAGAGTTTTCTTTTCACGAAGAGCCACTACACCTCAATAGAACATGGGACAAATGACTTTACACAAAATATTTTTATCATCGGAACAACATGAGATTATAAAGGGGCAGAAGGAACAGTAGAAGTTTCAAGGGCGGAATCCGGATCCACTGTCGCTCTCTAGGTTGAACCCTCAAGGGGAGGTAAAGCCTCATACCGGCCAACTTGACGGACGATCTCCTCAGCACACCTCAAGTGCTCGAACAATCTACGCTGAAAAAGGTGGTAGTTGACATCATCTCTGGCGACAAATGCCTTGAGGACAGTCATCTCCCACTCGACATTTCGAAGGGACTCCTCCCGAAGATGAGCTAACTTTTTGGAGGTCGTTAATTTAGATTCCCGTACATGCGCCTTAGCCTCCAACCTTTCGCAATGCTCTCGGGTTAGGGTCAAGTTTGCTTGAAGACATTCAATCTGCTTGTTTTTATCCTCTTTGGCATCTTTTTCCTTGTTCTCCAGAGTGTCCTTCAGCGCTAGCACTTGGTTACTTAGAGGGATAACTTGCCCATCGCGCTCTTTCCTCCGTTTCCTTTGGAGTTCGGTCAAAGCTGCAGTTTGGGAAAGAATACACTTCACAGTCAGAATCATATAATAACAAATCCGGATATAGCTTGGATAAGAAAAATGCTTACCATAAGACAAAGAGAGTGAATAGTCTTATCAACGTGATCCAGAGACATCGTTCGGAGGACGAGCTTCGGAGGAAACTCAAACCGCTCGGCCAGCTGTAGTGCCATTTGCGAATCAATGAAGTTATACTGGCATCGCCCCACACAGACCGCTACTGATTATTCTTCAAAATCATCCTCCCCTCCAATGAGCGACTCAACCAAAATAGGAGGTGGAACACCGACCTCATTTTTTATGTCTTGCAAAATACATTGAGATATTTGGGGAGACCGTTTGAATGCCTCTCCAATAGTAGAAATGTGTATCAGTAGGATCTCCTCCTGTCGCTGTGAATTCGGAGCTAGAGCACTCCCAATCGCCTCAAGGAGTTCTTCGTCTGGGACACATAAAGAAGGGCTCTTCATCAGCTATATGGAGAGGCATATGTAGCAGCAGAGAATGCTTGAAAAAAGGCATTAAGTAGAGAATTGGAGACGGTGAAAGCATTAGCTTCTGGTTTGATAAATGGAGTGGAGATGAGGAGTTGGTTAATAAGTCTACTATTCCCAGGAAGCTATGTGATGAAAATATCAAAGTTAATCACCTTATGGATGGGGAGGGAAAGTGAAAAACTGAAGAGTTGAGACAACTTCTTCCAAGGGATAGAGTGGAGGAGATTAAAGCTACTGTTGTGCCGAGACTTAGAAGGGGAGAGGATTTTATGACTGGAAAGTTAATCCCTCATGAGAGTTTAGTGTAGTTTCTGCTTATTGGTTACTCAAAAATGGGAGTGAGGATCAGGGGATTACAGAGATAAATTTATCTTGGCTCTGGAAAAGGAAATGTCCTGAAAGGATAAAAATCTTCCTCTGGTTGGTTGTAAAAGGCAGGATCTTAACAAATGCTGGGTTGAAAAGAAGGCGAATTTCTGATGACAGTCTGTGTGGTATCTGTAAGAAGGAGGAAGAGTCGATTAATCATGCCTTAAGAGACTGTAATCATGCTAAAAGTATTTGGAGCGGTATGTTTGTGGGAATTGAGGAGAATCTTAGTTTCTGGAGGGAAAGCACTCTAGAGTGGATTAAGGGAGGAATCATGAAAAATATGAATCTGAAAGGAGACGATGAGGACCTAATGTTTATGTTTGCAGTCTGGGAAATCTGGAAGTCCAGGTGCAGAGTCATCCATCATAAAGAGACTCTTCCTCCTTAGTTAGTGGCTAATAAGGCGGCTTCTTTAGCTAAGGAGTGTGGAAGAAAATACAAGAAGGATGTTAGCTTTTAGGAAGACCTGAATGTCAGCTGGACCCATCCCAAGGAGGGGGGTAATCAAACTTAATGTAGATGGTGCAGTGGACTTGAAGAATGGTCAAGCTAGTGTCGGAGGCCTCTTTAGAAACAGTGATGGCAAGTGGATGCACGGATTCTGGATTAACGTGGGTCGCACAAACGCAGTCATGGCGGAGCTCTGGGGTCTAAAGGAAGGATTAAGTTGGCCACAAAGCTGGACTTCAACTTGCTTGAGGTGGAGAGTGATTCCTTGGATCTCGTGAAGGCAGTTAATAAGGGCGTGGGCGAGAACCACCCTTGGAAACTTTTGGTTAATGAATGCAGAGCTCTGCTGCAGACTCTGGGCAGCCAAGAAATCATCCACATCTTGAGGGAGGCAAATTTATGTGCGGACAATTTGGCAAAGTTGGGAAAAAGAGATGGAGAGGGTTTGCAAGAGTTGAGCCCCCCCCCCCCCCCCCCCGGGAAGAGCTACAGGAGCTGTTGTGCCTGGATGCTGAAGGCGTGGTGCGTGCCAGAAGGAGAAATTTGGCTACTGATAGAGTGTGGGCAGCTTCTTGAGCTGTTAAGAGTTGTCTTGTTTTTGTTTTGTTTTGCTTGTTCCTCCTTTCACCAAAAAATAAAAAATAAAATACCTTCGATGTCAAGTATCAACCATCCAATAGACTTTTTCTTTTTTTTTTTTCCTCCTCCCCGATTTAGACTATTCTCCTGATTACTCGGTGACCAGATGACATAAAGAGAATTAAATTTTTAATAATTTTATTATTCGGATTTGTGCATTTGTAATTGTAATTGAAGACCAGTTTTGTTAAATAATTTCTCTTTTTGAGTCTAATCAAGCTCCTAATGAACCTCTCTCTCTCTCTCTCTCTCACTCTCTCTATGGTCTGAGACATCCCATTAGTTTAGCAATAATGGCACCGCCCTTTCAAGAATTCACTGACGCCCCGTCATCAACACTCTCTTGAGAGTATGACCCAGATCAAGGGTTTTTTTTTTTTTTTTTTTTTTTAATTTTTAAATATAATATTTTAAATTATTTTTTAATTAATTTAGTTTAAATATTTAAATTTTAAATTTAAAACTTAATTAAATAATTTAATATTCTTATTTATTGGATCGTTTATTCAATTGAATCAAGAGCAAGTTGTGCCTGTGAACTTCCTAAAAGGTGCTTGTCACGTGCCTTAAATCTGAAAGAAATTTTATTTTTATTATAATAAAAATCGAATTTTTTCTTTCATTTTTATTCTAATAAAAATCATAAAAATCGAATTTCTTATCATAGAAGAGGAAGAGGAGGAAATAGAGGACTATTATTTGAAAACAAATATGAAAGAAATTATGAAACCTCATCTTAAATAATAAATTTATTTTAGATTGTCCTACAAATAGTGACAGAAATTATGAGCACGGATCGGGTATGCTTTCTCCATGGTGTTTTGGTCTATTTACAAACTTTATTTTATTTATAGTATTTTTCGAGTTAACGAAAAATTTTATCTAGAAATAAATATATATATATATATTTGAAGAATTTAAAATATAATTTATAACGAAGGTGATCTTTGGAATACAAGAGATTGCCTCCAAAGGCCTATTTAAAATGTTATTTTTTTCTTGATGGACAATTTAATGTGTAAATTAACTATTTAAAAATTCTCGTGCATCAGTCCAAGAGTATAAGAGAAGCTCATCCCTCTTCGAGCCCATATATACGACTATCATTCCCTCTTGTACAGGGCAATGCCGATTTGCCTATTCAATGATTATATGTCTAACATCAAGTTTACATTGCATTTTTGATATATTATGCCATAGGTTAGGCCCGTTTTAATTTCCTCCTCCCTATGAGTACCACTGTCCCCCCACTCGTTCACACGCACACTATGGCATTGGCGGAGATTTATACATACAATAAAAATTTCTTAATTAAAATTTAGATTTAAATTTTAAAAATATAAAAAATTACGTTGAAAGAGTTATTCTTTTAAAAGATGACACGATAATAACTCGAGTCAATTTAATCAGAATATAACATCGGATAGCAATTGGTATAAGAGGAAAAAAAATCATTGTCTTTTCCTTTTTCCTTTCTTGCTTGTTTACCTGCATGCAATTGCGTATGCATTGCAAATGAATTACAAGATGGATTTGGGAAGGTTAAGGGCATGTTTGCCTCTGGAGCCTCACGTACCTTTAAAAGAAAAATTATTTATATTTTTTTCTCTAAAATTAGAATTTTATCTATACCTATATACAAATAAAAATTAAATGAACAGACATAAAAACGAGTACTAAAAGACTACATATTATGAAAATGTTCCTAATTATCTCGCTTCTCTCTCTCTACCTCTAACACAAACCATCTAACAGGAACCAAAAAGGCGAAAAATTTGTGAACAGGTTCTAGAATTTTCGGTTTTCGTCAGCTCCATTCCTTGGGATTTTTTCTTTATTATTTTTCTAAAAAGAATTTATGCTTTTTCTTAGTAGAAATTGTTGACGTATCCTGTTAAAAATCTTTCCTTTTAAGCCTCCGAATGACACAAAACCCCTCTTTTATATTGCAATATAATATAGACACACAGATCGATAGACCTAATTTAAGGATTGAGGTCGACCTTTTCATTTCCAAGATATTGGTTAATGGGATAGTAAGAGAGTCTAATGCCCTAAACCTGTAGGAAGTTGTGGTGAGTGTGGGTGTAGGGGCAGGGGTGTGTATAAAAGCAATTATATCCATTTGAAGATTTTTTATTGCTATTATATTATATTTTATTATAAAATCCTTAGTAGGACACTTGTGTTAGATAGGGGGGAGGGGACAACATTAGAGGAGAAGAGATTATTAAAGAGGGACCAAAACAAGGCTGCTGTTATTAGCCTAGGAAAGCAAGGAGATTAACGTTAATGGGATAGACTTCAGATATTAAAGGAGAAGAAAAGGCCCTGTCTGCTAACATAACATTAACAGCCTCTGTTGGATGCAACCCATCAAAGAACACATAAGCATTCCTATTCCCACATACTTGGCCATCTCTCTTGCATGATATCCCATTCCCTCCTTCATTCATCGTCGGTACTTCACAACAAGGATCCGTCGCATCACTGAAACCTGCAATTCCAACTTAACTTTGAAAATTTTTTCGAGCTCATTTCATCTTAAATACACTCAATAGTAACTTTGTTTAAATTCTTAGGGAGAGAATAAGTGTGACGAAAATACTGGAAAATCTGATTTTTCTACTAAGAAGTTTTATTATTATTATTATTTTTTTGGTGTACTAAATTATTATAAATTTTCATTTATCTAGCAAGTTGTTTTTACCATAAATACTGGGATTGTTGATAATGTTGATAATGATTTGGTAAGAGTTGACGAAAACAAACAAAGAACCGGGCAATTGGAATCGTGCTATATCCACCAATTGTCGCAAGCGATCATTGAAGAGTTGAGCCGCATGGTTTCGGATTTGGCTGCACTGACCCGTTGGTTGAGACCGCAAAACTGCCGGGATGCACCCTAGTGGAATTATACCCAATAGCACAAATTTTCGTCCTCCCAAGCTATATACCATCTGCATTTTTGAAACACAAGAGTGGGCTAATCTCTAATCTTTCAATATTTCTTTCAAAGAGGGCAAAATTTCACATACAAATTGCACGCTTTTGCCTCAAATTCACTTACCTATGTGAATTGGTTATAGTTAAATATACTACACATGATATGTTAAACACAGAAATTTGGTTCAAGTCTGAATTTGCAAACCAAGAAAAGAAAGGAAATGCGGATTGGTATGAATGTTTTTAATTTTTTTTTTTTTAAAAAAAAAAAAAAAAAAAAAAAAAAATATTTTAATTAAAAAAAATTTTTTTTTTTTTTTTTAAAATTAATTTTTTTTAAAAATTTGTAAAAAACTAATTTTTTTTTTTTTTTTTTTTTAATTTAAAATTAAATAAAAATTTTTTTTATTTAAAACACAAAAATCCAAACCCCCCACCCTATTAATATTAAAATTTAAAAAATTAAAAAAATTTTTTTTTATTTTTTTTTTTTTTTTTTATTTTTTTTTTATTTTTTTTAATTTTTTTAAAATTTTAAAAAATTTTTTTTTTAAAAATAAAATAAAAAAAAGGTAAAAATATTTTTTTTTATTTTTATATTTTTTTTTTTTTTTTTTTTTTTTTTTTTTTTTTTTTTTTTTTTTTTTTTTTTTTTTTTTTTTTTTTTTTTTTTTTTTTTTTTTTTTTTAAAATAAAAAAAATAAATAAAAAAAATTAATAAAATAAATAAAATAAAAATTTTAAATAAAAATAAAATATGGGGGGGGGGTAGGGGGGGGGGGTTGTTTTTTTCAAACCTCGATCTGATTATAAAGAGAGTCGATAAGGGTGTCAGTGAATTCTCGAAGGGCAGTTTCATTGTTGCTATTAGGGTTTCTCAGAAAGTAATTGAGTGAGTAATCGTTGCCTCCTGAACCAAAAACTACAATGTAATAAGGAAGCAGCTGGTTGCTAGTGCACCCAGTTTGAGCCTCCAAATCTGGCAGTGTCACCCCCTCGAAGTTCCTGATTTGCTGACTCAAGGGTATCACAGTTCCCTGCAAAATGCAACAACAAAATGCAATTTATTTATTTATTTATTTATTTTTATGGAATTGCTTGCACAAGAATCAACCTGTGCTACCCCCTCAGCCCCATTTTTGTGTGTCCCAATTTTTTTTTATACAGATTAAGAAATACAATAAATAATATGGTACATCTTCCAAATTTACAATACTATTCCCAGGCTGTTCTTTTGAAAAGAAAACCTACAGTTGGCTAGTTATTATTTTGAAAAAATTTCAACAAATTAATGAATAATTGAGAATCATCATTTTCTCACGATGAATAAAGTGTAATAGAAAATTTAATATCTGGGAATATCCCAAAATGTTAAGTGAACAAATATTTTAGAACATTCCGAGAACGAACAGTTGACAAATAAAATAGAACAGACGAGTAATATTTTTGTTTTTCTATGTACATTTTTGTCAGAATGGTGGCAGATAATAAAAAATGCTAACAATTAATGGATGTATCTTTAAAAAAACTTATGACTAGTTTCTCAATAAAATAAAATAAAATAAATCACCCACCAAATAATACAATCACGGTATAAACTCTAAGATCAAATTGATATAAACTAAAATCTGTATAATTTAATAAAATTTTAAATTTGAAAACATATAGTGAAGATCATAACCTCCTTAAATCTGGCATGAGAAGATTGTACCAAAATTTAGGTAGGCGGTGGTTTTAAAAATCAAAAATTAGAAATTAATTTCTGCATATCCGAACATTCCATGGAGAAAATCCATGTCACATGTGAGGATTTGCAATCTAAAGGTATGGGCTGGAAATTCAATTTAAGCCACATCAATAAAAGTTGTGAGATTGACTTCATGGTCCGAACCTTTTGGCTATGGAAAAAAAGGAAAAAAAAATCATCCGAACAATTATTATTATTTTTTTGTATATTATGGATCGATATCTGAAATCATATTCCGATTAATTCAATTCGAGTATTATTGGGACTATTTTAGGAGTAACTTTTTTTATATAATTTTTTCTATTCTCAAGTTTTGAACTTTAAAATTGATTAAAGAATTAGCACATTTACCTATTAGATCTACTGCCCGCTGGTTCACCCAAACAACTATAACAACCGCGGAAATATTATGAAAAGCAAAAGGGGCAATTAGAATAAACAAAGATAAGCCAAACGATGTCTTACAGCAACTGAGCCAGTATCATCAAGTATTCCAGATGCTGCAGAAGCATAATCCACACCATGCAAAATTTTATCACCCTTTGTGGCAGGATCAGTGAAGGGTGGAAGTAAAGTAAGCCTAAGGTGGTCGCCGAGAAGGTCAATTACATTTTTTCCATTGGTCAATCTCCCCGTAGGTCCAAGAGGGAAATCAATTCCATAGGGAGGATAGTTGCCCTTAGCTGAGGTTGGGAGGACATTATTGTTTCCATTGTCAATAAGTGAGCCCCCAAACACAAACATGCCCTTAACTCTGCCAAGACCATCGTCTTGTTTGCTGGGTATAATGCACAAACAATTGCATGAAAGTAAATAAGCAAAGAATGAGAGGATTATGAGAAGAAAACCCGAACAAGTCTTTGATAATGCCATGCTATGAGAGTGAAGACATGAAGGGAGAGAGAGATGGTTCATCGGTATTTATAGGGGGAAAAGGTATTTATAAATTGCGACTTAAAAGACTTTGGAGAGCTCTTCTCTTGGTATTATTTTGAAATATTTTAAAAAAATAAACATATACAAAAAGTCACAGTCAGATAATTTGTGATCTGAATTTTATGCTACCCAGTAGCCTTATTTTTTAAATATAAGTTTTCACTTGAATATTCAATATTTTTATCCAAAATCATAGACAATGTGCATTAAGATATTTCTCTTAATTGGATTCAATTTCGGAACAGAAGAAATTGTAAAATTTCAAAATTCATAGAATAAATCAGACTTTTAAAGAAGAAAAATTGAATTCAATAACTGTCTCCCCACTTCTTTTTCTTAGTTTTGTTAAAACTCAATTTTCTCTTCCATCTCAATTATAGTCCCTCGATATTTTATATCATATAGGTAAAAAAACATATGTTATCTTAGTTAAACGGTGTTTAATAGTTGAGAATACGAACAATTAATATAGTTTAGTATAATTTTACTTATTTTCTAAGCTAAAACTTATGAGAATTTGGAAGATTTTCAAAATTTTCGCAAAATTGTGTCAATTTTGTGAAAATTTGCATGATTGTGTCTAATGAAAGACCAAAAATATAAAGATGAGAGAAAGTTAGAAAATGTCTCTCAGAGACAATTTAAATAATAGAGTTTTTTTATTTTCATTCTCTCTTTTTCGGTTTTAATTCTATTTGATTATATTTACTTGTACCAAAAAAAAAAAGAGAGAGTCGGAAAATTTATGTCAAATTGGAAGATAAAGTGTACAAAGGTTGTTAATCATTTCGATCGGAATATCTTGTTCTACTTTGAAAACTGCTTTGCATCTTGTTTCGTTCCTAATTTCTCAACAAATAGAATGTTTCTAATATTTTTCACTTATTTCATTTTGGGATAAAATTGTAATTATAATAATAGATAAAGATAAATTATATTTTTTTTACTTATAAGACTAGCGATTTTAATTGTAATTTTATCCTCTTATAATTTTAATTTTGGAGTCTCGACTATTTGGAAATATTCTTAATTTTTTTAAAAAAAAATTAGTTAGTTTTAAATGCTTGATGTTGTATTTATGTTGTGCAATTTGAAAATTTATATTTATTGAATTAATATTTTAAATTTTATATGCATATTTATATTATATATAGGGGATCAGACTACCCAAATGCTCTACTACTAAAATATGATGTAACTATAAGCAAAGTTGGAACAGTGAACATAATTGATAATGTTTAGTATAAATTATAAATCTGAGAAAATGCGTGAAATAAATAAATAAATAAATAAAGGGAGAATGTGCATCATGTTTTCCATCGTCTACCTCGGCTCAAGCCGGATAATTATAAAAGATGGGTAGCTCGGACCCACCAGCCGAAAAAATATATATAAAGCACACGTTATGCACGATAAGTTGTTGCCTATTTTCCCGGGGCACTTGTCTTTTTTCTAAGTGTTTCCAAGAAATAAACTAAAAAAAAAAAAAATCATGATCCAGCCTTTGTATCCATGCTGAACAAAGTAAATAAAATATATTTATTTTACTTTAAAGGGTTGGTGGCAATGCAATTCTTCTTTTTTCTTTCTTTTTTTTTTGCGGTTCCTAAAGCTTATGGGCAAAAATTATTTAAAATATTGACAATTTATGATTTTTAATTTATAGTATTTTATTAAAAAAATTTGGTATAGAAAAACATTTTTCGCTAAATATTTTTTTATCTTATTTTATGAGATAAAAGAGGCCCAGAAGAGGCGTTGGAAGTTATGAAAAGCTCCCTAAGAATGCGTTCTATATAATTTGTTTTTGTTGGAAGCTCTTTTAGGTTGTGCTTTAACCAAATGACTTTTAAAAAAAAATTATAAAAATTCATTTTTAATTTCAATGAAAACCTAGAAAAGAAAATGATATATAAAAATTATAATTATTCATTTTTAATCACAAGTCTAGTTGGGGTGAAGACCCCACCAAAATTTTCAAAAGATTTCAAAGCAAGCAAAAACTTTCTTTACTATGATTTGTTAAGTCCCTAATTCTATGCTATAATTTTATAGTTACCCATTAAAAATCATATATAAAAATGATTAATTTTAAAAATTTATTTATTAATTGAAGTTGCCCCCCTAAGAGGGTCCGGGTCCGCCACTCATTTTATTGTGCTTTGAATCTATTTTAATTACTTTAAAAAATAATTTAAGATATTTTAGAATTAAGGAAAAAAGAAAAAAGAAAATATGAAGGGGAGAAAACATTTTTCATTTCTGAAATTTTATGGTAGAGAGAATCCTTTTATAAATTGGTCTACAAAATAAGAAAAAAGTTGCCCCTAATTATTGTAAATTGATTTAGAAAAAAAAACTATAAAACTTATATTATGACAGAGAAGACAAGATGGAAATGAAATTAATAGAAAATGAAAGTTGATTTTGTTATATTTTTAATATTTTATTATATTTATAAAATGCTGAGTCAGAATTATTTAAATTATTCTTAAAAAAAAGTTTTTCCTAATATTAACCCTAATATTCCTGCAAGAAATACAAAAAGAAATAGCCGTTACATCTTTGTTTGGCACTTTTTATTCCTAATTATTTGTTGGGCACTTTTCGTTCCTGCAAGAAAAATGAAAAAACATAGAAATACAAAAAGAAAAAATAGGATACAGCTGTACCGAAGGCGGAACGGAACACAAACGCGTGAGAGTGGGGAGCTGGCATGAAAGTAAGGACGTCAAGATAACCGTTACATCTCCTCTAGCATTGCATTCTCTCTCATTCTCTCTCTCTCTCTCTCTCTCTCTCTCCCCTTCACTGCAACTTTTTCGCCGGTTTCTGATTTCTGGTATGTAAGTTCTCTTTCTCTCTGATGGCCTCATCGATTTTCTTTTCAAGTACTCTCTCTCTCTCTCTCTCTCTCTACTATTGATTTCTCTTAATTACACGTTTTTTGTGAAATCGGCTTAAATTTAGTCTCTCTCACACTCACAAATCTGTCATTGCAGTCCAGTTTCTTGTTTCATTATCTTAATCATTTGAATTGTGGTGAGACTAGGGTTTAATAACTCTCTCTCTCTCTGTCTAACCATCTGTTTCATTGACCTTTCATCGTTATCGGAACAATTTTTTCTTCGCAGGTAATCGTTGCCGGTGACCAAATCTCAAATTCCGATCGTTTGCTCTCCCTCTCTCTTCCCACCAACATCGTTGCAATTTCTTGATTTCTCTTATCACTGCTTGTATTTCACTCACAAGTGTTGTGTTTGATTTCTCTCTTCGGTATGATTTTCTCTCTCTTCGCCATATATGTGTTTATTGGTGATTATGGTTTAGAAGCTCTCTCTCTCTCTGTCTCTGTCTCTCTGTCTCTCTGTTTCTCTGTCTCTCTCTCCCCCCTCTCCCCCTGTGTGTGTGTGTTTCAGTGACTTCTCGCACAGTCATTGTCGTCTTTGCAAATTCTTGGCGGCAATCGTTGGGCGATCAGATCAGTTTTTCTCCCTCGACAAACATTGTTGCAGTTTTTTGATCTCTCTCATCGAATTCATCTTGCAGTTGCAGGTGTCGTGTTTAATTTCTCTCTTTTCTGTATAAACTTCTCGGAATTACTGTTTGTGGGAGACCTACTAAAATTTTTGGCATACGCACATGTATATGAGATGTATTGATTTTCGTCCTCTACTTGCTTTGAATTAGGGTGTGGTTACTGCTGAATAGGGTTTAAATCCCTCTCTACATCTTCTTTCAAGTATCATTGCATTCTTTCTCTTCCGAGTCCATTATTCTAGAATATCCATACATCACCATTCCAGTTATTCTCTCTCTCATTCTCCCTGTATCTATCTCTATCTCTCCTTCACTGCAAATTTCTGGAAGTCTGCAAGTTCTTACTCTCTCTAATCGCCTCATCGATTTCCTTCTCAGGTACTCTCTCTCTCTGTCTCACTTTACTGTGGATTTCTCTTAATTACACGTTTTTTATGAAATTGGCATAAATTTAATCCCTCTTACACTCACAAATGTGTCATTGCAGTCCAGTTTCCTATTCTCATTATCTTTTAATCCTTTGAATTGCGGTGAGGTTAGGGTTTAATCCTTTGACTACTTTTTAAGCCCTTTCCCGGATAGGTCTCTATTCTGCCTAGAGACATGTGCCGAAATGGCACATTTGAAAAAAAAAATTAAAACAATGCTGGTTCAAAAAAAATTTTCAAAACTAAACTCGTGAAGTCTTGAAAACTCAATATGTATTGTTTATATAAACAGTGCATATCGAATCTTCAAAACTCGACATCTACTGTTCCTCCCTTTCATATGTCGAGTGTTCAAAACTTGACATGTACTATTAATATATTTTTTTTTATATATATCGAGTTTTGAAAACGAGATAAATTATATTGAATATTCAAAACTTGTGTTAATTTTAAAAATTTTACCAATTGTATTGTTTTAAATTTTTTTTTCAAGGGTGCCATTTCGGCACATGTCTCATTCTGCCTATGTAGCTAAAGCTTTAATTTTTGTGCAGGTTTGGAGAAGAAACAAGACCTGTGAAACTGACAACAAAAGTTCTCGGTACACAGAAAATTTGATATTATCATTCCAAAATTAGCTTCCATGGGGGATCTAAGCCCTTTTCTCATTCAAAACTTACAATACTATGTTAAGTTGAGATTGTTCATATACATTTGCTTTTTAGAAGTTAAATTGGGAAGATTAGGATTCACTCTTATATGATAGATCTCTCCTACTACAGAACTTGATATTTGGCCTTTTACTTCTGGCTAGACAAAGAAGAGGGGCTAGAACTTAAATCTTGAACATTATCACAGGTCAAGAGTTCAATGTCCTTTGGTGACCATTTGATCCAAAGCTCATGGTCAACTTAATATTACCCCCTTTTAAGCTTGCTGTTTGCTTTGGCTTTCGGATCAGTACTAGGAGAATGATCAAGGAGGATCCTTGAAGCGGTCAGTAACAGCAGCTTGACGATGAGCAGTGCATCTATCACTTTCTTTGCTTATGTTATTTTAACTCTTGTGATTACTATGTTTATAGGCTATACCCCAGCAAAAAATGACTTTCTCTTTGAAAAAGGTTAGTGCTTATGCTTGTAAATTGTTGTTTTATTTTTGCACTATTATCATTGTCATCCTTCCTTTGTAGAAGTTTTATCAGTTGACAAATATGAAATTTTTTATCCTTCATTTTGAGATACTGAATCCCTTTTAATTTCTCTCAAATACCTTATTGTTTGTTATTTCCTCCGGCGGCTTCAAAACTATATTTTTGTGTGATGGTTTACTTTTGGAATGGCTATCTCCTTTCATTTTCCAATGTCCCAGCATTTTTAATATTGTTCGCAATGTGTCAAAAAGCCTGCTTCCATTACAAAATTTCAAAGAGAGTCTAATTTTTGAATGTTGATTTCAAGATGTCCTTATGCAGTTTTCTAGGGGAAATCTGCCCTTGTGATCTGTTCGACAAGGAAAGGAGCACAAGAAGCAGCTCTGCAACTTTCTCAGACGGTGATGACCTTTGGTAACTCGAATCCATTTATCAAAGATAAAGACCAACAGGAAAGGTTAAGGGAGGCTTCACTTTCATGTAGCAATAAACATATGCGGTAGTACATATTTTATGGTGGTATACACTAGTTTATGCTTCTCTGCAACATCCTTTGATGCCAAGTTTTAATAACTCTTAGTTCAGTTTCTGATTTTAATTATCTTAGTCGTTTGAATTGTTGTGAGGTTAGGGTTTAGAAACTCTCTCTCTCTCTCTCTCTATATATATATGTATGCATTCATCTGCTTCAGTGTCTTTTCATTATTTTCGAAAAAAAAAATTTCTCTTCGGTGATCGTTGCCGGTGATCAAATCTCAAATTCTGATCATTTGCTCTCCCTCTCTCTCTCTATCTACCAACATCATTGCAATTTCTTGATATCTCTCATCACTACTTATATTTCACTCGCAGGTGTTGTGTATGATTTCTCTTTTCAGTATGATTCTCTCTTTTTGCCGTGTATGTGTTTATTGTTGATTAAGGCTTATGGGCTCTTTCCCCATCTCTATTTCAGTGACTTTTCACCACATTCATTGTCATCTTTGCAAAATCTCGGCAGCAATCATTGCAGCAATCAGATCAGTTACTCTCTCTGGACAGACATTGTTGCAGTTTCTTGATCTCTCTCATAGAATTTCTCTTGAAGTTGCAGGTGTCGTGTTTAATTTCTCTCTCTTCCGTATAAATTTTCCTAGTTTACTATTTGTCAGGACACCTACTAAAATTTTGGGTGTACACACACACACACACACACACATATCTGAAGAAATAGATTAAAAATGAAGGCAATGAGTGAAAAATATGAAAATAGGTGCCTCTGTTCATGTATTTACTTTCATCAACTTCTTGATCTCTCTCAAGTATGTTTAGGTTTGTGAAAGCGATGTTAATCTATTTGTTAAATCACTGATGTATTGATCAAGCAGGAAAGTTTTTAAATGGATGGATTCATATGCATTAAGATGTGTTTCAGATTTGCCTGCTTCATTCCATTCAACATTTAGTTTCAGGTATGGTTTTAAATTGATTGAAATGATCCAAAAATATGCTTCATTGCCCTTCATGCATAGATATCTCTAGAATACAGAACAACGTCTCTATTGATGAGTTCTAGCACTCACAAAAAAGTTTTTCCTAATTATATCTAAGTTTTGTTTATGAGTTGGTGTATTATATAAATTCACTGTGAAAAAGAATCTCTAGGCACATAGATGAAGATACGATTAGCACGAATATGCAATAGTTAATCTCCAATCACTTCTCCTTCCAGAGACTTTTCCATTGTATGAACCTTTACGTTCATATTTTTGGTGTTTGAATATTGGTATGAATGTTTTTGCATCTCCAGTATCAAAATCATCGAGGTAGAATTTGTATCTGAGAAGCTCACCTTCTGCATATGTGTTTGCATTATAGGAGTAGCTGTTTACATTTTAAATTCTGACTCTGTAACACTGGCCAGATGTTTCAAGGCTTTGAGGCATGTGAAGTGATTTAGCAATTGTGTGTGTGTGTGTGTGTGTTTTTTTTTTTTTTTCTTTCCTTTTCGACTAACCTCTGCTTATATATAGTTGAAAGGTCCCCTTGTCTGGCTTTTCAGTAACTTTCGATAGATTTGGAACTTGAATCGGAAAACATTACATAATTGTCTTTATTGCTCTTCCAGATGTTAACAAGCTTGTTGATACTATATAGTTCTACTGTACCTTTGATTGTCACATTCTATTTGCGGATACTTTTAACTCGCTGCAGAGTGAATGCTATCCTGGATGTTTTCTCCCCGATATAAACATGGTCAGATCAGCACTTACTGGAAGTGGTAAAACTCTGTACCCTTTGAGCTTTGCATCTTGCGGCACTTGTCAAGGTTTATTTCTGAGCGGCGATTCTACCATGCAAAGGGAGCCTTAAAGACAGTAGTATGTCTCATACTCATTGATGTTGAGAATAAAACCCTGAAAACCAATACAACCAACACTTAATTTGATTGGATGTTGCTGTAGTAGAATTAGACACTTGTATCATGGTTTGCAAATGCACTTTTTCATGGCACATTTTTGTCGTAATCTCTTTTCCTAAGTAATATAATAGGCTTCTTGTTGATACTATATTTTAGGACACTCAGACAACGCTGTTTAACAGTGATTTAGGAACTGATACAACTTACAAGCAATTGCTTGCATTTGTTATTTTCACCACGCAGCAATTAGTCATTCGGCACGCTCCTTTCATTTTTGTTGTGAAGATCTATATTGGCTCATCCAAGGCTTTAGTTCAGGAGAAGCTCCGGGACTGGAATCAGAAGCTTGTATGATGGGGGGTTGGTTGCCCGGAACTGACAGGTGAAGATGAATTTTGCAACATTAATAATATACAAGAAGCAGACATTATTCTAACTACTCCTGAGGTTAGCAGGTCTTTTTTCTTTTGCATGAATGGGTAGATGGTGTTGGAGCATGCATAATCCTCTGCATGTATCTTGCTAATCTGCTTCTCCTTTTGGAGCTTGATCTAATATATTTGTTTCTCTTCTCTGCAGAAGTTTGATGGGGGGTTGGTTGCCCGGAACTGACAGGTGAAGATGAATTTTGCAACATTAATAATATACAAGAAGCAGACATTATTCTAACTACTCCTGAGGTTAGCAGGTCTTTTTTCTTTTGCATGAATGGGTAGATGGTGTTGGAGCATGCATAATCCTCTGCATGTATCTTGCTAATCTGCTTCTCCTTTTGGAGCTTGATCTAATATATTTGTTTCTCTTCTCTGCAGAAGTTTGATGCAGCAACTCGATATCGCATAGAAGATGGAGGGCTGAGCTTTTTCAGTGACATGTCACTTGTTCTAATTGATGAAGTTCACCTGTTGAATGAGCCACATGGAGCTGCATTGGAGGCAATATTTAGTAGAATTAAGACACTCGTTCGCAAATCTAAGATGAATTCAAATCCGTTCGATTTTTAGCTATCTCCGCCACTATACCAAATATCGAGGATCTTAGTAAGTAGATATTTAACTTGCTTATTTTTTGGGAATATATTTGTCATTTAGTTTCAAATAATAACTATAAAATATTTATTATCAATGCACCTGCGTATCAAAATTACTGCAGCAGAGTGGTTCTTAGTGCATGCCGAAGGAATCAAAAGGTTCTTTTCATTTTATCCAAATTGTTGCTTTTGACTACTTTTTATGCCCTTTCCCTGGTAGACCTCTATTCTGCCTATGTAGCTAAAACTTTGATTCCTGTGCAAGTTTGGAGAAGAAATAAGACCTGTGAAGCTGACAGCAAAAGTTTTGGTATGCGGAAAATTTGATATTATCATTCTAAAATTAGCTTCCATGGGGGACCTACATCCTTTCCCCATTTAAAACTTACAATACCATGTTAAGTTGAGATTGCCCATATAAATTTGCTGTTTAAAAGTTAAATTGGGAAGATTATGATTCACTCTCATCTGATAGATCTCTGACCTACTACAGAAAACTTGATATTTGGCATTTTACTCCTGGCTAGACAAAGAAGAAGGGCTAGGACCTAATCTTGGACCTTATTGCAGGTCATGAGTTCAATGGCTTTTGGTGACCATTTGATCCAAAGCTCATGGTCAACTTAACATTACCCCCTTTTAAGCTTGCTGTTTGCTGTGTCTTTGGGATCAGTACTAAGAGAACGATCAAGGAAGATCCTTGAAGCAGTCAGTAACAGTGGCTTGATGTTGAGCAGTCAATCTATCACTTTCTTTGCGTCCGTTCTTTTAGCTTTTGTGATTAATATGTTTGCAGGCTATACCCCAGCAAAAAAATGGCTTTCTCTTTGAAAAGGTTAGTGCTTATGCTTATAAATTGTTGTTTTAATTTTGCATGATTAGCATCCTCATCCTTCCTTTGTAGAAGTTTTATTAGTTGACTTGTCTTTCATTTTGAGATACTGAAACCCTTTTAATTTTTCTGAATATATATATATATATATATATATATATATATATATATATATATTGTTTATTATTTCCTCCGGCAGCTTCAAAACTATATTTTTGGTAAGTTGTGACGGTTTATTTTTGGAATGGCTATCTCCTTTTGTTTTCCGATTTCCCTGCATTTTTTTGGTAGTGTTTGCAACGCATCAAAAAGCCTACTTCCATTACAAAATTTCCAATGGAGTCTAATTTTCTAATGTTGATTTCCAGATATCCCTAGGCAATATTCCAGAGGAAAATCTGCCCTCGTGATTTTAGAATGATGCTCATTATGATAAGTACTCCGCTACGGTCGGTCCCAAACCCGAATAAAGGAATAGGGTTGCGGTAAGCTGACAGTTAGCGTAAAACCTTTCGTCAAATTAAAAATGAGAAACAAATATAAAAAAATGATTAGGGTGTTTCTCCCTCAGCGACGCACTATATCGGATTTCGGATGTAGTGACAAGTTACCAAAGGACATTAGAGTGCGGGTAAATAAGATAGTTCATGAGGATAAGATTCACCTAACCACTTGAAACATAGGATCTCTAACCGAAAAGTTAGGAGAGATAGGAGAAATAATGAAGAGAAGAAAAATTAATATCATGTGTCTTCAAGAAACTAAGTGGGTGGGAGAGAAGGCTAAAGTAATAGAGGGTTTGGACATAAACTGTGGTACTCACGTAAAGATAGAATTAAGAATGAAGTAGAAGTAATCGTACATAAAAATCTCTTAGAGGATGTAGTGGAGATAAAAAGAAAGTGAGATAGAATTGTTATTTGTCAAACTAGTAAATGAAGAAAACGTATTTAATATAGTTAGTGTATATGCGCCTTAAATAGGTATAGATGCAATTAGTAAAAAATAATTTTGAAAAGATTTAAATGAATTTATACAAACCATACCGAGTAGAGAGAAGTTATTTATTGGAGGAGATCTAAATGGATATGTAGGAGAGAAGAATGAGGGATTTGAAACCGTACATAGAAATTTTGATTTTGACAGTAGGAATGAGGTGGGAAGTACTATTTTAGAGTTCGCTGTAGCATTCAATTTGACACTCGTTAACACCTTCTTCAAGAAAAAAGAGTCGCACGTAGTTGGTCAAATGTTAGTCAAATAGATTTTTTTCTCACTAGGAGAGGTGGTAGAACGACCTGCAAGGATTGCAAGGTTATACCAGACGAGAGTGTAGTGACTCAATACAGATTTTTAGTTTTGGACATACAAGTGTCTAAATAACAAAAACAATGTCAACCGTATATGGAGCCAAAAATTAAGTGGTGAAATCTAAAAGGGGAGAGAGTAACGATGTTTAGAGACAGTGATTGGAGTAACAAATGGTCCGCTAGTGAGGATTCAGAAACAATGTGGAAAGAGATGTCTAATAATATTAAGAGTATAGATAGGGAGGTTATTGGAGTATCAAAGGGCAGGGCTCCAGTAAGCAAGGAATTATGGTGGTAGAATGAAAAAATGTAAATTGCTATCCGAATAAAAAGAAAGTGCTATAGGAAGTTAAAAAATGATTGTAGTAATGAGATTTATGAAAAATACAAAAATGCAAAAAAAAAAAGATGTAAAAAATATTATTCACAAATCAAAGAGTAAAGTGTATAATGAATTATATAAGAGGTTTAAGACTCGAGATGGGGAAAGAGAGATTTATAGAATTGTCAAATTAAGGGAGAGAAAGGGAAAAAATATAAATGAGGTTAGATGTATTAAAAGTGAAACCAATAGTATACTAGTAAAGAACAAAGATATAAGAAAGCGGTGGAGGAAATATTTTGAAAATTTGTTTAATATTGAGAATACAATAGGTATAAGAAATACCGAGATACCTGCAAAAGAGATTAATAGAGACTTTAAACGTAAGATTCGTCCCATGAAATAAAGAAGACCTTAAAGAGAATGAAAAATAACAAAACTATTGGATCTGATGGCATTCTAATTGAGGTGTGGAAATGTTTACGTGAATTTGTAGTAATAATGTTAACGGATCTTTTCAACAAAATTTGACAAACAAAAAAAATGTTCCAAATATGAAGAGAGAGTATACTTGTTCCGTTGTACAAGAGTAAGGGGAATATACAAGATTGTTCCAACTACAGAGGGATTAAACTCATAAGTCATACAATGAAGTTATGGGAGAGAGTAATAGAGTATAGATTGAGAAGGGAGATAAGAGCGTCGCAGAACCAATTTGGATTTATGTCAAGACGATCCACCACCTAATCAATTTACTTGTTAAGACAGTTGATTGAGACATTTAGAACACAGAACAAAGACCTATATATGGTATTTATTGATTTAGAAAAATCATATGATAGGGTATCTAGAGACATTTTATGGTAGGCACTGATGAAAAAAGAGATTTTGCTGAAATACATTAACTTTATTAGGGATATGTATGAATAAGTTGTGACCAATGTAAAAATTTACGGGGGGTTTAACCGATAACTTCCCTATTAACATTGAACTCTATCAAGATTCGGCATTGAGTCCCATACTATTCATAATAGTGATAGATGAATCACAAAAAATATCTAAGATAAAATACCATGGTATATCCTCTTTGCAAATAATATAGTTTTGGTTGATGAAACTAGAGAAGGTATCAATACTAAATTACAGTTATGAAGAGTCACCTTAAAATTCTGAGGATTTAGAGTAAGTAGATTCAAAACTGAGTATATGAGATATAAGTTTAGCAGCAACTATCAAAACAATGAAGTGATTAGATTAGAAAAAATAGAAGTTTCAAAAAGTGAACGATTTAGATATCTTGGTTTCATCATTCAAAACGATGGCAATATCGATGGAGATGTGAACAATAGAATTCAAACAGGTTGGATGAAGTGGCAAAAGGCATTCAGAGTCTTCTATGATCGCACGATACCATTACATTTAAAGGAAAAATTTTATGGAAGCGCAGTAAAACCTGCACTCTTATATGACACTGAGTGTTGGGCCATTAAACAGCAATAAGAGCAAAAAATAGTTGTTGTTGAGATGAGAATATTTAGATGGATGTGTGGTAAAACTAGAAAAGATAGAA
Organism: Dillenia turbinata; assembly: GCA_037126225.1. Taxonomy (NCBI): domain Eukaryota; kingdom Viridiplantae; phylum Streptophyta; class Magnoliopsida; order Dilleniales; family Dilleniaceae; genus Dillenia; species Dillenia turbinata. The sequence goes on along the minus strand of JBAMMX010000006.1, from coordinate 23,674,625 downwards.
TTAGAAGCGATGGGATACGTAATAACTTGGAATTTAGTTCAATTGCAAAAAATGGCTGTTGTAAAAAGAAATGATGATGGAATTATACTAGTCAAACTAGTAAATGGAGAAGACGTAGTTAACATAGTTAATGTGTATTCGTCTCAAATAGGTATAAATACAATTAGTAAACAATAATTTTGGGAACATTTAGATAAATTTATACAAATAATACCGAATAGAGAGAAGTTATTTATTGTTGGAGACCTATATGGACATGTAGGAGAGAAGAATAAGGGATTCGAAACCGTACATAGTAATTTTGGTTTCGACAGTAGGAATGAGGCGGGAAATACCATTTTAGATTTCGCTGTAGCGTTCGATTTGGCACTTGTCAACACGTTTTTCAAGAAAAAAGAGTCGCACGTAGTTACTTATAGAAGTGGGTCAAATGCTAATCAAATAGATTTCTTTCTGGCTAGAAGAGGTGATAGAACGTGTAAGGATTGCAAGATTACACCAGACGAGAGTGAAACGACCCAATATAGACTTTTAGTTTTGGATGTACAAGTGTCTAAACGACAAAAACACTATCGACCGTATATGGAGCCAAAAATTAAGTGGTGGAACCTAAAAAGAGAAAGGGCGATGACGTTCAGAGATAAAGTAATTGAAGTAACAAATTGGTTTGCTAGTGAGGATTCGGAAACAATGTGGAAAGAGATGTCTAATAATATTAAGAATATAGGTAGGGAGGTCCTTGGAGTATCCAAGGGCAGAGCTCCAACAGGCAAGGAATTATGATGGTGGAATGAAAAAATACAAACCACTATTCGAACTAAAAGAGAGTGCTATAGGAAGTTAAGAAGTGACCGTAGCAAAGCGACTTATGAAAAATACAAACATGCAAAAAAAGATGTAAATAAGGACTTTAAACGTAAGATTCGTCCTCATGAAATAAAGAAGACCCTAAAGAGAATGAAAAATAATAAACCTATTGGACCTAATGGCATCCCGATTGAGGCGTGAAAATGTTTAGGTGAACTCGGTGTAATAATATTAACGGATCTTTTCAACAAAATTTGGCAAACACAATATGCCCCAAATATGACGAAAGAGTACACTTGTTCTGCTGTACAAGAATAAAAAGGACATACAAGATATTCCAACTATAGAGGAATTAAATTCATAAATCATACGATGAAGTTATGGGAGAGAGTGATACAGTATAGATTGAGAAGGGAAATAAAAGTGTCGCAAAACCAATTTGGATTTATGTCAATATGATCTACCACCGAAACAATTCACTTGTTAAAACAGTTGATGGAGACTTATAGAGCACAGAAGAGAGATTTACATATGGTATTATTGATCTAGAAAAAGCGTATGATAGGGGTCTTAGAGACATTTTGTGGTGAACATTGATGAAAAAAGGGATTTCACTAAAATACATTAACCTTATTAGGGATATGTACGAAGGAGCTGTAACGAATGTAAGAACTTGCGAGGGTATGAGCGATAACTTTCCTATTAACATTGGGCTCCATCAAGATTCGGCACTGAGTCCCAAACTATTCGCGATAGTGATAGATGAAATCATAAAATATATTCAATATGAAATACCATAGTGTATGCTCTTCGCAGATGATATAGTTTTGGTTGATAAAATTAGAGAGGATATCAATACTAAATTAGAGTTATAGAGGGTCACATTGGAATCTAGAGGATTTAGATTAAGTAGGTCCAAAACTGAGTACATGAGATGTGAATTTAACGGCAACCATCAAAATAATGAAAAAACGATTAAATTAGAAGGAAGAGAAGTACCAGAGAGTGAATGATTTAGATATTTTGATTCCGTTATTCAAAACGATGGCAATATCGATGAAGACATGAACAATAAAATTCAAGCAGGTTGAATGAAGTAGCAAAAGACATTCAGAGTTCTCTGTAATCGTACGATACCATTATATTTAAAGTAAAAATTTTATAGAATCGTAGTAAGACCCGCGCTCTTGTATGGCACTGAGTGTTGGGTTATCAAACATCAATAAGAGCAAAAAATAGTTGTTGCTAAAATGAGAATGATTAGATGGATGTGTGGCAAAATTAGGAAAGAAAGAATTAAAAATGCTGAGATACGTAATAAGTTGGGATTTAATTAAGATGAGAGAGTACTGCTTGAGGTGGTTTGGGCATGTATAACGAAAACCTAAGGACGCACATGTTAGGAAAACCGAAAATTTAAATATAGGAGAGTTAATAAAACGTAGAGGTAGGCCGTTGAAGATTTGGATGTAATGTATTCGTAAAGACATGATAGATATGGATTTAGTTGAGGAGATATTTTAGATAGGAATGAATGGCGTAAAAGAATCCACACAAATTAAATCAATTTTATTTTATTTTTTTATTTTCTTATTATTATTATTTTATTATTTTTTTTATTTTTCATTTTTATTTTTGTATTTTTTGTATTTTTATTATTATTTTTTTTCTCGATATTTGTCTTTCATATGATCGACCCCAAATTTTTGTGATAGAAGATTTAGATTGTTGTTATTGTATTTCATAATTATTATTATTATTTTATTTTATTATTTTTTTCTTTTCTTTTCCTCTCGGTATTTGTCTCTCATTGATTTCAAATTTTTGGAATAGAAGACCTAAATTGTTGTTGTTGTTGCTGCTAATTATGATAAGTAGTAAGAGTTGTTCATGTTAGCATAGTGACAGCAAAATGTTCACAAGAAAAAAAAGGTGTTCCTTGTGCTGTTCTCTTAGCATTATTTACATTTCTGTATGCCATCCATTCTGAACTTTTATGCAGAGGCCAAAAATTTGACACTTTTGTGCTCTATTTTGTGGCTGTAAAATGTGGTTTCTGTCGTGCAGTCCTTATAGTACATCAATTTTGTTTTCAAGATCTCCACAAGGAAAGTTGGCAATTAGGGTCGATCTGATCTTTGAAGAATACAGTAAGATGCTCTCAAATGATCATCACATATTTTGCCATTTCATATTTTCCAGCATGAATTTTCTAATTAGGCTCATTTATTTTATGGATGGAATTGCACAGTTAGTATTGATATTTACAAGAAGATTTTCATCAAAACAAAGGATGAGAGTGGAAAGAGGAAAGCTTCAACTTTCCAGCCAAAGGACTTCCGTATTGTAGAAGATGATGATGATCAAATTTGTCAACCTCCAACAGAGGAAACAGCACAGAGAGACATAAATTCCATGTGAGTATTCGGGTCTTTGTATTACATTGTTGCTTATGTTTTCCTTTAGTCCACTTTCACTTGTACCCCCATAAAGTCCCAGTTTTAACCTCTTAGAAGAAGAGTGGGAGAAGGTATAAGCAATGAGATAGTTACTCAAGTTACTGAAGATGAGCAAGCTGTTGAAACTGATGAAGTGGATTGCAAAATCATAACCGAAAAAACAGTGTTTGACCACATTCGTAGAAAGGCCAAGAACTTTCCTGTCTTGGCCTCATTGGAATTCCTGCTTCATCATCATCACAGGCCACGATTCTCACCAGAAAGCAGACTCATGAGAAGCTGCTTGAGAGTCACAATTCAACCAAAATTCTGAAAGAAACAAACATAGGGAATCACCTTGCAAGGTTGTGGGTCCATTGTTAGACCTGGGAATGATAGAAATAGAACAGTGTTTCAACTGCCAAGTTTTGAAACACTATGCACTCTCATAGCATGAAATGATACTTCTCCCAATTAAGCACTAGATTCATAATTCCCTACCGAAACGACAAATGATCAAGGCAACTAGAAAATAAATCCCCCAAACAATGCAAAGTCCTCCCCAAATATTTTTTATAAATTGCTCATTCATACCATGGAAGACAGATATCATGCATCTCTTAAATGTGTCAGGAGCGTTACATAGACCAAATCCCATAGGCAAATGTGCCATAAGGACAGTTGAAGGTGGTCTGCTGCTGATCCTTAGCCGCAATAACTATCTCTTTATACCCCGAATACCCGTCTTGGAAACAATTAAACTCATGCCCAGCTACTTTCTCTAACATCTGATGTATGAAAGAAAGGGGGAGTGGTCTTTCCTAGTGGCAAAGTTAAGTTTTGTCTATCCACACTCTCCATTCGGTGACAGTTGTAATGGGGATCAATTCATTTCTATCACTGGTGACTTAAGTCATCACACCCCTTTTAGATACAACCTGTACTGGACTGGTCCATGCACTATGGTGCGTCAAGAAAGTTAACTACCTCCTTTGTTATGACCTCAGTTAAGCCTTGTAGAGTTAAATTGAGGGGTGGTAGTCGTCCTCCATCAAAATCTGGTGTGTGCAAACTAAGGGGTGAATCCCCTTGATTTCGTCTATGGTCCATGCAATTTACTCATTTGTGCCTTGGAGCACCTCCAGAAGTCGATCTTCCATCTCACGTGTCAAAGAGGACGAAATGATTACTATGTTAATATTTTCCTCAAGAATTATGTATTTTAAATGAGAAGGAAGAGATTTGAGTTCAAAAGTAGACTTGTGTGGGTGAGGTGTCAGCCGAATGCAAAATGTAACGGCTACTAGAATCGTTTGGTAACTGCAGTGATTCTTTTAAAGACCCGTTTTCATTCTTCTTCTCAGTTTCCTCCTCACGCAAGTCCTTCATGAGGTAATTTGATACGGATCATAGACCACACCAAGATGATTGACTCTAATTATCCATTCTTGGATGATTTTTCAAACAATAAAAGGGCCTTTCTAATTATCCATTCCTGGATGATCCTTTGGTCACTGCAGTGATTCTTCTAAAGACCCGTTTTCACTCTAAGTTCTTCAATAGGTATCGGAAGATGATGCATTTGGATTCAAGGATGTGGAAAGATGCTTTATAGTGATTAAAATAAAGAGAGATAATTACTCTAAGTTGTATATTTATCCAATTTTTTATTGCCCATTTCGGAGTTTTGCATTTTCTATCCTTTCGTTGTTCTAAAATTGTCCTTTCTACAAAAAAATGTAGTTATTGCATTACTGTTAAGGTAATTCAAAGCATCCTTTCTATAAAGCTACAATGAACAAGACAGCGGCACAACAAACTGATGGCATCTGGTGAATTTCTGACGCAGGATAGGGTAGTGGGTGTAGCAATAGTGATGAAAGTGAAAGGAAAATTAGGAAAGTAGGCCTAGATCGCAACCTAGAGTTCTTAGGCTTCACACCTAAGAGAAGACTGCATCTCACAATCTGGAAGAATGTTTATTAATCAGAAAAAAAATTGTCATTTGAAAGGCTACATAAGTGCCTATTTATAGAAAAAATAAAACTTAAGAAACCCTACTCAAATATAACTCTTCTCCTGTGAGGAAAACCAATTCATATAAAAATAGGACTCTATCTAAGGATAACAATCTAGTCAAGATAAACAAGGACTCCTGTGAGGAAAACTAATTCATATAAAAATAGGACTCTATCTAAAGATAACAATCTAGTCAAGATAAATAAGGACTCCATCTAAAGATACAATTCTAATCAAAATAAATTTTATCTACCATAAGAGATATGATCTAAAATATTTAAAATAAATCCCAACTAGATCATTCATTATCGTCCATATTCCAAACCAAAACTTGTGCTTTTGATCTTGCACGTCTCCTGTAAACTTTAAGAGATTGTTGCCAACGTGCAGCATCATCTCTCCCTGGCTTGAAAGAACTCGACTCTGGCAAGTTAAAAGCATGAAAGCTATCATAAAGAATCGGATTAATCTGCTGCAACTCCTTTTCTGTAACCCAAGTGCAATCAGAAAGCGGACGTCCCTTCCACCTAACCAGAAATTTCTGTTGAATGCCATCTCCAGTATAATCTTCTTGGAAGTCTACAATTTCTTCAACTTCCTCCTTCAATTGTGGCCCCAATGGAAGTTTAGAAACAGCGGTGTCATTTGTAAGTGAATCATCACCATGGTATAAGGTCAAATCTTCAATGTTGAAGACATTGCTTATGCCTATATCATCTGGCAAGTCAAGGACATAAGCATTTGAACTGATCCTATTAAGGATTTTATAAGAGCCTGCACTCCTTGAGTGAAGTTTCTTATATCGCCCCTTAGGAAACCTCTCAGGTCTTAGGTGAATCATGACTATGTCTCCTTCCTTGAACTCAGCAAACTTTCTCTTCAAATCAGCATGTGACTTGTAGTTTTCATTGTTTGTAGCAATTTTCTTTCTAACTTCATCATGTAACTCTTGTATGTGCTTGGCAAAGGCTTCAGTTTCTACACTAGGACGAGCTTCAATTGGTAAAGGAACCAAATCAATTGGCTTCTTAGGTGTCATTCCTGTAACCACTTCAAAAGGACTGCGACCTGTACTCCTATTAACTGAGCTATTGTAGGCAAACTCAATCATAGGAAGTGTCAAATCCCAACTAGAAGTATGGTCTTGTATACAGCAGCGTAGAAGATCCCCCAAACTCCTATTAACAGCTTCAATTTGTCCATCTGTTTGTAGATGAAATGCTGATAAAAACTTCAATTTGGTGCCCAGCAATTTCCACAACGAATGCCAAAAATAGCTCATAAACTTCACATCACCAACAATTGTAAGTGGTATCCCATGAAGCCTCACAATTTCTCTTGCGATAACAGCAAATACCACCTTTGATTCTTGACTTTTCATATCAAACTCCTTCTTTGTTAGGACATAAAGATGTCTTTTGTTGCCTCCAACATTGCTCTCAGATTTTGATGGTGGTTCCCCCCCATATTTCTTTATCTCTAAAGTGCTCATAGGTTGTAGCACAATGAGCTTATTCTCATATGAGAATGTGTAAGTATTCTCTCTGCCATTATGATTGACATTCCGATCATAAAGCCATGGACGACCCAAAAGAATATGTGTCACTTGCATAGGGATGACATCGCATAGGATGGAATCACTATAAGCTCCATACTTGAAGGCGATAAGGCACTGTTTGGTCAATGGGATAGTTGTGTTATTAATCCATGCAACTTTGTATGGTTGAGGGTGTGGGTTAGTTGGTAACTTGAGGCGTTCAACAGTAGAACAAGACACCACATTCATGCAGCTACCTCCGTCAATGATGAGTTTCTTAGCATGTTTCCCACAACGCACTAGTGTTAGGAAAATTGTTGTACGCTTCCAGTCTTCTTCCTCTGCCTTTGGAGCTGCTAGGATTCGTCGTACCACTGTCATTAATGATGTGTCCACGTCATCATCACCTACAAGATCATCATCCTGATATTCTCCATAGTCAAAATAGTTGTCTGCTTCATCGTCCTCAGCTGCTTGTTTTGCTGTTCCTTCTGCACCTATATGTAGATTATTCTTTTGTGGGCATTGAAAACCCATATGGCCTTGCTCTCCACACTTGAAGCAGGTAACACCCTTATTGGTTTTTCCTCCTAACTGATTTGTTTTGTTATTGGGATTGGCTCCATTAGGTCTTGTTGTGACTTGTCGATCTTGTGGGAATTGTCTCTTTGCTCCAAATTCTCCACTTTGAACCCCAATTCTTTTAGTACTTGGATGGTTCAAATATTCTTCCACATCAAGTGCAATTTGGAAGCCATGCTCCATACCATAGATGGGTTGTTTAGCCAGTTCTCGCTTAATATATGCTCTCAATCCTGCTTTAAATCGAGCTGTTGCTTGCTCTGCACTTTCCTCCATTTGACTGCGCATCTTGAGTTCCTCAAATTGCTGCATGTATTCGATTACACTCATGCTGCCTTGCTTTAATGAAAAAACCCTTTCTCGCATCCGTTCAAAATAGTTATAAGGTAAATATTTCTCTTGTAGCTTAGCTTTCATCTCTTGCCAAGTTCTAAGAGGTTGTTGGCCTGGTTGTTGGAGGCTGCTCTCCACTGTACTCCACCACAACTTTGCCAGTCCAACCATCTTCATCTTAGCAAATCGAATTCGTCGAGAATCCTCCATATCATACCAGTCAAAAAATTCTTCAAGAGAACTAAGCCAATCACAAAATATGACAGCCTCGATTTTGCCTTCGAAATTTGGGACTTCAATCTTGATTTTCTGTGTGATGTCTCCAGCCAGGTCACGTTCAGATCTTCTTTGGGGATGTGGTTGTACTACTTGAAGGTTTTGTGTTGTCATAGTTGGCGCTGCAGATGTCCATTCATCTGTGGATTGTGCTGGCCCTTTCAGCAGTGTTTCAATTGCTGCAGTTAAAGTCTTTAATTGCTCTCTCACTTCTTGCATATTGCCTTCTAGGCGTTCAACTCTTGAACTCAATTCAGCATTAGTCACCATGGTTGTGCATGAGAAAACAATCTTAAAATTAATGAAGACTTCAGCTCTGATACCAACTGACGCAGGACAGGGTAGTGGGTGTAGCAATAGTGATGAAAGTGAAAGGAAAATTAGGAAAGTAGGCCTAGATCGCAACCTAGGGTTCTTAGGCTTCACACCTAAGAGAAGACTGCATCTCACAATCTGGAAGAATGTTTATTAATCAGAAAAAAAATTGCCATTTGAAAGGCTACATAAGTGCCTATTTATAGAAAAAATAAAACTTAAGAAACCCTACTCAAATATAACTCTTCTCCTGTGAGGAAAACCAATTCATATAAAAATAGGACTCTATCTAAGGATAACAATCTAGTCAAGATAAACAAGGACTCCTGTGAGGAAAACTAATTCATATAAAAATAGGACTCTATCTAAAGATAACAATCTAGTCAAGATAAACAAGGACTCTATCTAAAGATACAATTCTAATCAAAATAAATCTTATCTACCATAAGAGATATGATCTAAAATATTTAAAATAAATCCCAACTAGATCCTTCATTATCGTCCATATCCCAAACCAAAAATTGTGCTTTTGATCTTGCACGTCTCCTGTAAACTTTAAGAGATTGTTGCCAACGTGCTGCATCAATTTCATATTGTGAAAATATTGTAGATGAACATAATGTTGATAAATGATGGCGTGTGTATTTTTTGTTTTTTTAATCTTCAGTTGTTAATGGCTGCCTGGATTGGTTCCAGAGTTCTTCCCTTCATTTCAGGAACTATGTTGACCATGAAAAAAAGGCCATTGCATTAACTGTTGCATAAAGAATGAAAGTGCTTGAAAAGCAACTCCCCCACCCCCCAAAAAAAAATCAATTAATAGTCTCTATAGTTACCCGAGTCTAGAAATTTAATCATGTCTTAAATCTGATATTCTAGATATTGTTGTAGTCTTTGCAGTTATTACAAATGCAATTATTTGTAATTGCTGTACATTCTTCTCCCATTCCCCTTTCTTGACATGGATTTTGCTCCATTGCTGTGGTTGACATTTTCAGTGTTGGAGTTCCGCATAAAGAAGAGGCTGTGGCATGCTGTGATGAAGTCCATCCTCTTGCGAAGGTGAACATACCCTTATAAAGTTCTTTGTAAAATAGTTTCATCATCACTAGTTTCATTTTATTTTATTTTTCAATGTGTACCTTGGTCTGTGCGCTTAGCAACTTTTTCTTGCTATTATATTTTCCGCTTTCTAGTCCATTGGAGCTGTTAGTGTGGAGGCATTCCGATGCGAAGCTTATTGGTTACAACACAGACCGTGAGGCTTCCATTACTGCAATTGAGGATGCATTGAGAGGTATTGCAAATCTAGTTTACATTCGGAAAATTTTCATCACTTCAGTAAGATTACTCTCTCATACTTATCCTAATTTATGTAGCAACACGCAAAAAACTTGGGTTTTATCTTCTTTTCTCTTAATTTGGGTGGGGGACGGGGGAGGGGAGGGATTTCCTAACATGAGTTTGGACAAATTTTAGTATAGAGGAGAAACCATGGTTTTATTAATTACTTGGTGTTGGACCTTATGCTGGTTTTGATATAATCTTCCTGTGGTTAGCCACAAATATACATCCTGATTTTGACCATTAAAAGGGCAATTCATTCAGGAAGTTATCTCAAGGTAAGAAAGGAATTCAGTTTCTTTTTATTACCTCTTTAGATATTTATAACAGAAGATGATGCAAAAAATTGCATCACAAGCATGAATTGATTTAAATCAAGGATGCCTGGAAATCTAGTAAGTTATCTGTCATGGTTGGATGTTCCATTGCCTTTGTTGTGAATAAATGTTGGTTGGCAAGACTAGTTTGAAACCCTTACAATAACATGGAATCATGATTCATTACATCTGTTCCTCACATGTCCCTGTATAAGTCTATCGATGGAATAGGATCTCTTCTAACTAATGGATGAGGTGTTACCGTTGCATGATGTTTATAAAGATGGTTAACGCTTATACAAAATTTCAGGTATAAAAAGGAAGAAGATCTGTCAAAAATGAAGCTACAAACTGTTCTCCTCTAGCTGGGAAATTGTTTGCATTAGCCAGAGCAGGAGGTGCAGACAGGGCGTTGGCATTCGGTGCCAAAAGTAGAGGTGCCAGGGTTGTCATTTTCAACCACAATTATGGTAACAACTATGTTTATCCTCTTGAAGTTGATATGAAGTTCGTCTGTTTATTTAAAAAGAAGATATGAAAAACCATTTTTGAACCTGAGCAATCTTTTGAAAAGAGAGAGCAAAGGCTCTTGCAAATGCAGTTTCTGGGGAAGCTGTACCTTTTGAATGTCGAAACAGATTCTTCCCCCAGCAGGGAATGATCCTTGCAAATGCTTCTTCTGTTGGAATGCAGTTAAAATTCTCATCAAACTTCAATCTGCAAGGTTCTCTCCCCCGCTCCCAAAAAAAAAAATGGCTTAGGTCCTAAAATACTGATGCATGTTTAGGAAATCTTGGGACCATATGAGTTGGTCTTTCATGCAGTTTACACACCTAGAAGAACACGTCTCCTGCAAGAGGCAGCTGGGGCCATAGCCACTGTTGTAAGTGGGATTGAAATGTTCATCAGATAGGCACCCAGTTGTTGTTGTTGTAGTATAGGCACCCAGTCAATTCAGATAATTTACTGGTGGAATATGTGATCTTCTTCCTTCCAATCCTTTTTATTGGTCTGTTTTCTTTAACAATAAAGAGGTTTCCCTTAAAAAAAGGCTCCAGTCTGAAAATCTTAAGGTTGTAACTCCAACTGAGCATTAATTTTCATAGGAAAGCTGCGCATATCCATATTGAAGATCCATCTACAGATATGCACAACAACTGAGCATATCCATAAATGGATCTTCTTAAGATTGTTGTGCCTTCTCAAAACTGTGGATGCTATACTATTGTACCTTCTTTTCTAATAGCGAGTCTACTTTTATTTCCTTCTTTTCATTTACAAAGGGCTATGGCTATAACAATGTTTTCTTGTAACACTTCTAATTGCATGAGAAAGGCCTGCCGTTTTTTGCAGATTGCTTCTGCAGTGCAACAATATGATCATTATTGGTTTTGTTTTGTTAAAGAGGCATCAGATATGAAGTTAGAAAGAGATTTTTTTTTTTTTTTTCCTGCTAAAGGGACTGAAATTCTTCATATGGCTCAGTAGATTTTCAGTTTTTTGTCCTGCAAATCTTGTTTGCTCTCCTGCACTCACCAATTGATACTTTTTAATTTCTGGATTATGTTCTTCAAACTGCAAGTTTTTGATCTAAGTAAACCCTCCGTCCACCATAAGGTTGTGGCCACTAACATACTTTGCCTCGTCAGATGCAAGATACAGTGCAGCATGCGCTATATCAGATGGTTCACAATATGTTCCTTGAAAAATACCAGTTTTGTCCACCATCTCTGCAAGTCTGTTGGGATCAACCTGGAAAAAGTTGACTCATCTCTTCCATGACAAATGCAGCTGGAATAGCAAAAGGTGAAATACAGTTGACGCGAATCCCCTGTCTGCAAAGTTCAGCAGCTGCACATTTCACAATGCCTACAGCAGCAGATTTGGAAACAGAATTATGTTGGTTGTGCAAGGCCACCCATTATTCCTGTTACACCGTGCAGAGTATTGACCCAGTATGATGAGGGATCATGACCCGTGATGCATGCTTGATCCCTGCAACAGCTCCCCTAACATTGATTGCTATTACCTGGTCAAACCTGTCAAGGTCAAGATCAATAATGTTTGGAGGAGTTCTACAGGCTATTCCTGCATTATTGTACATGATGTCAAGTTTAGTATATTTAGAGATGGAAAAATCTACTGCATTTGATATGTCTGACTCTCTGGTGACGTTGCAGGCTTATGAAGGTTGCATTGGGTCCGAGCTCTTTTGCTGTTTCCTGCCCGAGTTCCTGTTTTGCTGTTGGATATCTGCAATAACAACTTTGGCTCCATTGTTGATGAACTTGGTTGCTGTTTCCCTTTCTATGCTGCTAGCTGCTCCTGTGATCGGTGCCACCTTGCCCTGACACTGCCTCACCACGCCAAAGCTAACTTTGTTGGTGAATCCAGGTTCACACTTTTTGACGTATTTCTTTCTGGTTTCCAAATTGAACATCTTACTTGTTTAAATTGCTTAGGTATTTAAAGAATTAAAAATAAAATGCATTATAAGTAATTTGACTGGTAGGCAACATCTCAGAGGATGTAGGTAGGCTAGGTTAATGTCAAGGAAACATAGACTACAAAGTAGAAATATGAAGATTAAGTTATCTAACCTTCTTGTTTGTGTGGAGAATTACCTGTAGAAGCGGTGAAACAAATTTCTTGAGATTGAAGGAATGGCTTTAGTGACACAAGTAACAGGTGGTGAGCTGACTTGTGACATATTGAACAAAACAGAAAATAAATAAAACACATAAATGTGCCTATGAATCTTATGGACATGAGGCATCGTAAGAGCATAAAGGTTTGATTTATGTGGAACAATTGGAACATGGCTAGAGAACATCATTGTGGAGGAAGATTTTTCTAGGTTTGAAAGTCGATCCATAAAAGACCTAATCTCCACCCGGAAACAATCTGAAAATTTGAGTGTGTGAGTGAGAGAGAGAAAGGGGGGGCACAGCGAGCTTAGAGGTGAGGTGGAACTAAAAGAGTGAACAGAAGTGACACTAGATGGCAACAATTATGTCACCTCCACCTGCATATAACAAAAGATTAGAAGATGCGCAATATATATAATATATAGAGATAGAGAGAGAGAGAGAGAGAGAGAGAGAGAGAGAGATGTCCATTAGCTAAGATTCAGTGAACCTGGGGCTTTTTAGGGGTAGTATGGTCACTTTACACTCCAATAATTTTTTTTTTTTTTGATTTAATTTTCTTCCATGTTTTGTTTAGGAAAGAAGTATCATGTGGAGATTTTAGCCATATCCATAAATTTTAGAAATTTTGGTTGTTGCCAGAATAGTTACAAACATATTTGATCGGAAATGGGCTTCAACTGACCCTGTGGCATTTGACTTTATTTTATGCCTTTAGACCTTGAGACTAGAAAATTTTAATAACTAATCATTTGATACAAATGAAAAATGCGAATCTTTGTGTTTTACTTGGTGCTTTATTCTCTTACCAAAGCTTGTCCCAAGCCCCGAAGAAGGTTTAGGCATTAGGTTGATACCCGGTGTAAAATTTTGCCAAATAATTATAGTGGATTGGTATACCGGACTCCAATCAAGTTGTGACGAAGGCTTAGTTGAGATTAAGGGATTATTTGAATTAAAAAAAAAAAAAAAGAAAAAAAAAATGAGTGGACATGTTAACTGCGGGAACAAGTTGTAATTAAAATAGCATGAAGTCTAGGAATCTATATTATTATTTTGAAAAAACTATATAGAATAATTAAAAGGACTGCAGGCCCAAAAAAAAGAGGGCTGGCATCTTTGTATTCTAAAATATAGAATGTGTGTGTATTTTTTATTTTTTTTTTTTTTTTTGTCTCTGGGCCACCACCCGGTATTCGGGATTTCACCCCGACTAATTCGGATCGACCTGCTGTCGGGTCCTTTATGGGGGGAGATCTCCTAATGTTGGCTTTTACGTTCCCATAACGGTTCGAACCCCCGACCACAGTTAAGTGGCTGAAGTTCCCTTTCAACTACGCCACCGAACATTGGTTAGAACGTGTGTGTATGTGTGTGTCTATAGTCAGATTAACTTGATTGAGCTTGCACTCCATATGGAATGGTGGTATCTATAACTGGATAATTTAAATGTTGTTGCCTTGAGAATCATTTTGTCCTTGTGAATTAAATGGAAGAGCATGGAATAAACTAAAGATCATTATAGCAGACTAAGACAGTGACACAAGAACTTCAGAGCTTCATAAAATGAACCCTGTAAATATCTCGAAATTTTATAGTTCTTCCCTTGAACAGGGGACATTACTTAACCAAGATATCAAGAATAACAAAGAAAACGATCCTTGATACTGTAAGGAGCTAGATTGTCTAATCATGTTGGATTGAAGATCCAAACAATGCACAAAGACCAATTCTGATTGCAAGCATTCTGAAAGAATCGAGGTTGGACCCAAATCCCTTGGTATTGTTGACCTCAAGGGTGTTCCAAAGGTCCTAAGTTCTCTCCATCTACAGAAAGATCTGAATGATTTGGAAGCTGGACAAGTGTTCCACAAATCAATATTGAAGCTTTATCTGCGATTTTCAACTTCTCCCTCAAGTGTTCTCTCAACTTTCTCTGACTCTTCTTTTCATTATCGGGTTTCAAGATTATGTGATGAGACTTCCAACTCTCTTCAGCACCAGAAAATTTCACTTCAGCATCTAGGTTATCTGAGAAGAAGAAAAGACCCTTAGAATATGCAGCGCACGTAATAGGCCCTAAGCTCAGATGAAAATCATACGTTTCATGCTTATTCCAAATATTCTCTCCTCGACTAACTGTGAACATCTCCAAACAATTAACTTCTTTTCTGTTGATCACGTAGACCACCCAATCTGGGATGTCGATCTTGAAAGATTCTTGAGATATTGACATCCACAATACGCGTTTATTATCTGAATCTACACATAGGAACCCTGGAAATCCCCCTATTTATATCTCTGCAGAAGCGGTTGGAGAAGCTTTCCGCTATCCATTGCTTTTTTTTTTTTTTTCCTTTTTGGTTACATTCTGATTTGAATCGGGATAACGGAATTGGAAGAGAGAGTTTTGACCACTAGATTTTTTTAGGATTTCACTATCCATTGCATACTCATACTCCAGGGAAACTTAGAAGGTCAAGTAGGCCTAAGAGATTCGCAATTTTGGATAGAAGATGTCTAGGAAGTTCTGACCATGACGCTTTTGTCTTTGTTGGACTCTCCTTGTTTACAGTGTTAGCATCGCCATCAGTACTTCTTTCTTCATGCATGTCTCTGCCAAAAATTCAAAATAAGAATCACGTGACAAATTCATATTCAAGTTCCCAAAAATAAAAATAAAAATAAAAATAATTCTTAATCTTACTCTTCAATAGTTAACGAAGATGAAGCTATCTTTGAGAGAGAGAGAGAGATGGTGTGAGTTGGGGCAAACTTGTGCAGTTGACACATAGTTACACACATCTAAATCACGTCTTCTTCCCAAGTACAATCGCGATCTAAGTATTTTTCATTTTTACTTTTTCTAATTTTAATTATTTCGCTTGGATGTGAAGAAAACAAATAGAAATTCGGTCCAAGATAGACTTGGTGCCCGGTTTCAAGTTTTTGTCCATCTCTATCCCATGACTTAAGTCGGAAATAGAATAGAACAAGAACTGTCGAATGCTATCTGTGGAGTGAATAAAAAGCATAGATTTATAATTTTTCTAACTTTTGTTTGGAAATATAGTTTGAAATATTATGCAAATGTATGTTTGAAAGACAAATTTCATAGTTAGAATGAAACTAGAATTCTTAAAAACTATTATAATTATGGGAATCAAAGGCTAGACTAACAACTAGCTGCTTTCTTCAGATTCTTGTTCTCCATTCTTCTCTCTCTAATGGATGACCCGAAATCAAAATCAATTTGCTACGACATTGTTCTTCAGTTAAACATCTACACTCTCAGGCCACCACGAAAAATTATTGAAGAATCCCAGGAAGAGGAACCAATTGGGTCAAAACAGTCAAAAATGGCATCTTTCTTTTTTCCCTCACCAATTTTCGGCAGAAGAACTTTTTCTGAAACCCTGGGTGGGTTCAGAAATTCACGATCAAGTTGTATTGGAAGTCACGGATTTGGCATGTGATTTAGCCATGGAAGATGGCGTAGGAGGAAAATTTGTTCTGTTGGCTGAGGGGAGTTATTTCGGTGAACCACCAAATTCTATATTGTAGAAATTGGAAGATGAAAAGAGCGACGATGGAGGAGCTTGTGCAATCCATTTGGAGAAGTTAAGGGAGGAAAACGACATTCTTAGGTTGCCGTCTTCTCATATTTTCCCTGGCAAGTGTCTCGTCAAGTGGTTTTTTTCATTTGTTACAACGAGATTTAAATTTTGGACTTCAGAGTTGGGGGGAGTGGAGGGAGTGTCCCCTTAGGGACAGTCTCGTCAAGTGGTTTAGGAAGAGGGCTCATGTCACTTGGGTCGATTTGAAATTTCCATGTTAGATTTTTATTGATTAAAGCCACAAGGAACATATATTTAGGGTAATTGTACTAATTTCTTTCTTAAAAAAAATTAAATGCAATTTGCAGGTACACATATAGTTTGTAAGATTTTAGGTATATTTGATAAATAACAATTTTCTTATGTCAATGGGCTGTTCCTCCAAGATCATGCGACATGTTGACTCATGAATTAGAAAAGATTTCTTTGGATGAATTAGAAATTCTATGGATAGAAGAGGCTTCGTTGCCTAATGATGATTCTGTTTAATTCTTTGATGGAATAGATTCGGTGTCTTATTAAAAAAATGCCACTATTAATATATAGGTATATCCATAGTTGTAGTATAAAAATAAATAAATAAATATATAAATAAATAAATAAAAACAATTGCAATATTATTTGTCAGCATGTTAACCTAATACATTTACTTCGTGAAACATTATATATATCTTATTAAATCTATTAATATAATCCGATAATAATGAGTGACATTATTACTATTATAAAAGTATACATTCATATTTTTAAACAACGGTATAATTTTTTTTTTTTTGGTATAATTGAAAACATGCCATTTTCATAACCGGGGTATGCTAAAGGGTTGATGACGTTGGGCCAAATGGCAAATTGCAATGATAGTACAAAATTTGATTCATAATTTCAATCTAATTTTTAAAGCCCAGATTGTTATGTTTTTGTCCTTGTGAACGCATGGGGTGCCACAAGGTGTTAATTGTATTTATTTTACTGTATAAATATTTATTAAATTTATAATTAATTTAATATCTAAATTAAATTATTGTTTAGATCAGTAAAAAATATAATATATATCGGCAATAAGAAAAAAATAAAGAGTCTAACCACTAAAATCCTAAAAAAGATAAACGAATAAGATAAAAACAAAAAGATTATAAGTAGAGTAAAAAGATAATATAAATAAATGAATAACCATCCATGGGGCTAAAAAAAAGAGGAAAAAACATTATTAAAAAAACGAAGGATTCAAGTGAAAAAAAAAAAGTCAATTTTTTTTTTTTTTTAAAAGTAAAGACTAGAATAGAAAAAATGAAAAACTGTGATTTAAAAATAAAAAGACGATCATACATATAGCAAAAAAAGGAAAAAAAAAATCTTTGCTAAAAAAAGATAAAGGGTTAAGGTGAAAAAAAAAGGGGGTCAAAAAAAGGAATTGCATGGACAAGTGAGACCAAAAAATGAGGAAAAAAAACCTATGTTTAAAAAAGAAGAACGAGCTAAAAAAAAGTTTTTTTGGTAAAAAAAAATGAGTAAAGAGCTAAACGAAAAAAAAAAAAAAACTGTAGTTTAAGAATAAGGGACGATCATTTGTGAGACCAAAAAAAAAAGAAAAACTTATATTTCCAAAAAACGAAAAATTTAAGAGGAAAACAAAAGGCTGGGTAAAAAAAAAAAAAAAAAAAAAAAGATCAAAGAGTTGAATGAAAAAAAAATACTATCTAAAAATAAAAGGACAATCATTTTTGGGGGGAAAAAAACAAAATGGGAGAAACTTTTGTCTCAAAACGATGAATGATTTAAGCAAAAAAGGGAAAGACCTGGGGAAAAAAAGTGTGATTCCATAAATACAAAGGGCCAAAACGAGAAAAAAAAAAAAAAAAGGAAAATGTCCTGTGTAAACGCGAGGACTTAAAGGAAACAACAAAAAAAGTTGTGGTTCCAAAATGGTGAAGAACCCAAGCAAAAAAAAAAAAAAAAAGGTCAAACAAAAAAATATAAGGATTTGAATGAAAAAAAAAATGTTACAAAAAAAGGTGGATGTGAACGCAAAAAAAAAAAAAAAAATACTGTGACAAAAAAATAATTGGATGACCAGGATTTCCGAATTTTTGGCTCACTGTAAGGGCCTTCGGTGATTTATTTTTATTTATTTATTTTTAATTATATAAGAATTCAAATCTAGGTTCTCCTCGGCGATTTATATCTATAGGATGCATTAGGGGTCTCCTTCTACCCCAAGACATTGGGCCACATGTTTGAATTGAGTCCATAATTCATAGAATGTCCGGCCCAAATTATTATTATTATCTGCAAGAGCCTTTGAGAGATCATAACTTCTATGAAATCCTTTCGAAATTCAAATTATAGAGTGAAGAAATTCAAAATCATATTTCATTGGAACTTATGCATCTAGCACGTGATTGTATAATGCAACCCAAGGTAGATGTCAACAATTTTGATATGATGGCAGATGTGGCAATTGCTTCGGCCTGATTGTTTGACAAGATTGAGCCAATGATATTTCATACAACTTTCATGGTAGATACTCCTGATTTGCTTCATAAATGCCAATTAAGTTCTTTTATTTAATTTTTTTTGTGATAGAACAGGGCAAGAAGCTAACAGAGAACAGAACTAGGAAGACACTGGAGAACACAGCACAAGAGGATGCACACAACTCTTAACTTCCTCACTTAAAATAGGCCCAAGATCAACAGGAGGAAAAAGATACTCATGGACTTTAGGCGACGCCTTTAAGCCTAGCTTAGCCAACATGTCTGCACAGCGATTCACCACTCTATAACATGATTTTAACCTAAGGCATTCACTTCGTTCATAAGCCTTCTGCACTCTTCAAGCAAGACTTTCAAAGGATGGTTGATAGTAGTACCCTTGTTCAGAGCATTGGCAAGGATTTCAGAATCTGTTTCAATCACTAAATCTCTCATAGATTTCTTCTTGACGATGCGAAGGCCCACACTTAGACCCAAAATTTCTACCATGATAGGACTGGATGAACCAACATTAGTGCAGAAACCATAGAGCCAGCTCCCCTTATTATCTTGGTTTTTGGCAACCGCGACTCTCGCTCGGACTTCTTTTCGCAATTGCTGGCCATACCCAGGGCCATGCTAGCCACTTGATGGGAATTCTTAACCTCTCCTTTGTGGATAATGTTACAGCGGTTCTTCCAGATCAACCAAATAACAGAGGTAAACACAAGATCCCACTGATCATTGCCCAGCTTGTAAGTTCTAGCTGTCCCCTCCTTGATCCAAGAGGTTAAGTCAGCCTCCCAAAACTAACACAGGTCGTTAATGTCTTTATCAACCAGCAACCAAACTCCCCTCGCATGACTGCAATCTCTAAGGGCATGAATTATCGTTTCATCCCCCCTATTACAAAGAAGGCATACAGACTCAACAACTATACCTCTTTTTTTCTTTTTCTCATTTGTCATGATCTTGCCTAAAGTTAAAAACCACAAAAAAAACTTAATCCTTTTAGGCCATTTAGCTTTCCAAATCCTCTTCCACACCTCCCTATCATGATCCTGACATCTGTGGTTCTCACTTTGCATCCAATAGGCCGACACCATAGAAAACTCTCCGTCAACCCTTCCACTCTAGTAGATGACGTCTTCTCTATCTTCCGCATTGGGGATCATCACGCCTCTAATCTCCTCTACTTTGTCTATCGGGAGAATTTCGGCCAGCTCCTCAACCTTCCAACCATTTTCCCCATTCATAAAATGCCTAACCTTCAGGTCCTTATCGCACAATGAGGGATGAATCTTAGCAGAATCCACCAATTTGTCCTCACGAACCCACCTATCATGCCAAAAGCTTATGTTTTTACCATCCCCCAATCTCCACTTCAAGCCCTTCTCCAGGCAACCCCTGTTTTTAAGGATGCCTCTCCACACAACTGAGCTGCCATTCTTTCTCTTCCGGTCCATGACATTCCCATTTCTTAAGTATTTGTTCCGCAAAATCTCACACCACAAGGCCTTCTCGCCGTTCATCAGCCTCCACTCGAGTTTAGCTAGTAAAGCCATGTTGCATTCTCTCATGGTTCTCAACCCCAGTCCGCCTTCTTTCTTAGGAGTGTAGACTCTTTCCCAATCGGCCAAGTGAGCCTTTCTTCCCTCTTCTGAACTACCCCAAAGAAAATCTCTGTTAATTCTATCCATTTTCTTACAAATGTCACTTGACAACCAAGCCGACTGCATGGTGTATAGAGGGATAGTAGCAGTAACGGATTGAATTAGGGTCCTCCTACCTGCCATACTTAGTAGATTGGACTTCCAACTACTTAATTTGTTTTGGATCCTTTCAAGAACTTGTCCATGAAAGTTCTTGCCAGTCCTGCCGTGGATGACTAGCACACCCAAGTACTTTCCAAGATTATCGGTAACTGAAAAATTACTACAGGCTGCCAAAAAGGTCTTAAGAGTCAACGAAGCCTTATGAGAGATCCAAATTTTTGACTTTGAGGGGTTAACACACAAATCGCTTTCCTCAGAGAATTCTTTTAAGTAGCTGAGAATGTGGCTAAGGTTCAGGTGATCAGCTACTGCAAAAAGGAGCATATCATCTACAAAAAACAGGTTAGAAATATTGGGCCCCATCCTGGTAGCTTTTATGACCTTCCACGCTCCTTTTCAGACCTTCTCCTGGATCATATAAGCTAGTCGTTCCATTATCAAAATAAAGAGGTAAGGAGATAAAGGATCTCCTTGCCTCAACCCTCGCCCAGCTTTAAAAGGAGGAAAAGCTTCTCCATTCCAAATGATAGAGGTCTTACCGTTGGAGATTACGAACATAATCAGTTTGATTAGTTTCAAAGGCATGTTCACATCCAACATGACTCTTGCTAAGTACTCCTAGCTCACACTATCATAAGCTTTCCAGAGGTTGATTTTCAGGATCATGCTATGAGTTTTACTTTTAGACTTGCTAATGGTATAAACAATCTCTTGCAGGACAACAATATTATCGAGAGTTCCCCTTCCCGGAAAAAAATTGTTTTGATGGGTTCCTATCAACTTGTTCAACATAGGGCGAAGTCTGTGTACTATGATTTTACTGAGAACTTTATAGGAGTGTTAAGAGGTGTTTAACAAGCTTATTGGGCGAAAGTCAGACACATACTCAGGTCTATTTTGCTTTGGAATTAAGACCATGTGAGCTTTGGCAATATCCGGGTAGAAGTACCCATCTATAAGAGCTTTGTTAACAAAACTACAAATTTTGTTTTTTATTATACCCCAAAATTTTTGGAGGAAGATAAGTTGAACTCCATCCGGGTCTGGAGCTTTCAAACCTTGCATGGCGAAGACCGCACTCTTTACCTTTTCTTCCTAGGCAATTCTTGTAAGCTTATCATGGTCCTCTCTTTTGAATTTTTTGATCCACCTATTGAGTCTATAGCTGGGAACTTCCACCATTTTTCCTGCACAAAGCTCAACGAAGTACTGGCAAACATGGGACTTGAGCTTATCTACCTCGGTGCACCACTCCTCTCCAATCTTTAGAGATGCTACCCTGTTGCAGTTTCTTCTTAGTTTTGTCGTGGCATGGAAAAATCTAGTGTTTCGGTCTCCATCTGCTAGTCATTTAATTCTAGACTTTTGGTGCTAAAAAATCTCTTTCTGCTCTAGCACTTGATGATACTCCCCTAAGAGATGTTGCTCCAACCGTTGAAGGAGAACAAACTTCCCATATCTATGAGATTTTTGAATATCTTAGAGCCTGGCTTCCGATTTCCTTTTTCGAAAGAAAATGTTGCCAAAGACTGCTTTGTTCCAAGTCTTAATCTCATCTGCCTCTGCCACCGCCTACAGAACTTGAGGCAATTCCCCTTCACTAGAATTCCAAGCACCTTCAAAAACTTGCTTGAAGTCTTGATGAGTTAACCAGGCAGTTTCAAATCTGAAGGGCTTTCTATCCTTGTCAGGAGGCTTAGTTAGTCTAGTATTAAGCAAAACAGGACAATGGTCTCCATGAAGTCTAGGCAAATTGAAAACTTTCAATTCTGGAAAAGTTAGCCTTGCAGCTAAATTCCCCAAAACTCTGTGTAATTTCTGTTGCAGAATAACCCTCCCTTGACATTTCCTCATCCACATGTACTTACGACCTCCTGCCTCAATATTCAGGAGATTACATCTCCTCCACCAGCACCTGAATCTCTGGCTTCTCTTCCAAACTGAGATTTGATAATTACTTGTGTCCTCTGATCCTGCAATGTCATTGAAGTCTCCAATTACAAGCTATGGTTCCAACATGTTAACTGTAATGTCGGATAGCTTGTTCCAACAGTCTTCTTTAGCTTCCTTATAGTGAATAAACTGCTTATTGTGCCTTACCACTGTAAGAAATTAATGTCTGTCTCAACTTCAAATTTCGATGCTAGCTAGCTGTACATTGATTAGGATGTATATTTTTGAGGTTTTTTCCCAAAATGGTGTATTTTTGGGATAAAATCTTAAAAATAGTGTGATTTTTTTTCTATTCCAAAATTAGAGATTTTGCTATCCCACTTCTGAGTATTTTTTTTTCAGATTAAAAGTTTCTATTAAAAAAAAAAAAGAAAGTGAGATTGTAGCTCTTGCTTTTTGAAAGTGAGACCTGCAATCTCACCGTGAATTTTTTTTTAGTTGTTACTATTATTATTATTATTATTATAGAAACATAAACTATTGTTAAAAAATTAATAAAAATATTAGTATTTAAAAATTTTTATTAACTTCATTATTTTAATTTTTGAAAAAACTTAAGATTAAAAAAATTAAATATTAAACAATATTATTAAAAAGTATTAACAAATTAATCAAAAAATAAAAAATTGTTAAAAATTAACTAAAATTAAAAATTTTTAATTAAAAAAGAGAACATATAATTAATAAAAAATTAATTCATAAATTTTTATTAATCAACCATAGAAAGAGTTTCAAAATGGGCGTATTTGCTTCCAGAAAATGAACCACTGATCCAAAAACTGTACCGAAATCTAAAAATTCAATCTCTGATTGTTTTTGGATAATTTCAAGGTACCATTTTTGAGTTTTGATTTATCTCTCTATAGTGAATATTTTTCTGAAATTTTTAGACCATTGAAAAGTTGATATTTTTTATATTAATTAACATTTAGAAAGTTAAATTTGAAACTCTCAAAATCATAGAGAAAAACACACTTGAAAATCCCTTATCGCAAAATGGAATAATCTAAATTTTTAATTCTGTTTCGAGTAGGCAACTTTGACCGCTCATAATTCTCTTGTGTGAACTCTTTTTCTTATAATTTTTGAACTATTTTAAAGATTATATTTCGTAAAATAATTCATTTTTAGAAAGCAGATTCAAAATCTTACAAGATCTGCGTCAAAAATTATGTCGAATACCCCTGTCAGCCATGGAAAAACTAGAAAATAGGAAAACCATCTCGGAAATCTTAAATCCCATGTGTAAAAAACTTGCTTTTCTCTCTTTTTTTTTTGTACTTTTGAAAAAAAATATAAAATTAATAAAAATTTATTATTATTATTATTATTAAAATATAAAGATATATTCTTTATATTTTTATTACCGAACAAAATTTTTCCTTACATTTATTGGCTCTACCCCTACAGATATCGCAATCAATGAAAGTAATAAAAAAAACTTTATATTCTTATACCAAGCAATTTAGACATCACAAGAGGTTGTGTCCATACATTTATTGACTCTGCACTCACACATTTGTTTGTGTGTGTTTAAATTGATTCAAAGGACAGGATCAAGGTAGAGCCAATAAATGTATGAGCACAACTTCCTATAATATCTAAATTGCTTGGTATCAAGAATATAAAGTTTTTTTTATTACTTTCATTGATTACAATATATGTCGGGTAGAGCTAATAAATATAAGAAAAAACTTTGCTCGACAATAAGAATATAAAGAATATACCTTTTTGTTTTAATAATAATAATAATAATAATAATAATAATAATAATAATAATAATAATAATAATAATAATTTTATGTTTTTTTAAAAGTTAAAAAAAGAAAAAAAATAGAGGAAAGCGAGTTTTTTTACGTGTGGGATTTAAGATTTCTATGATGGTTTTTCAGCTAACTTGACTGTCGTTTTTTCATAGTGATCTGATATCAGAAATAGGTAACCAATATATGGGGTTAAAAGTAGGAAGTATGTACATCATCGTAAAATCAATTGATGTTACCGACAGGAACTCTAGGTTATCAGAAAATCGAGTTAAAAGTATGCTCTGAGTCTATTTTTTGATTTTTTTTATTATTGACAAGGGATATTCGATATGATTTTTGATCCAGATCTTGTAAGATTTTGAGTCTATTTTCTAAAAATAAATTATTTTACGAAATATGATCTTTAAAATGATTCAAAAATTATAAGAAAAAGAGTTTAGATGAGAAAGTTATGAGCGGTCAAAATTGACTACTCAAAACTGAATTAAAAATTTAAATTATTCCATTTTACGATAGGAGATTTTTGAGTGTATTTTTTTCTATGATTTTTAGAATTTCAAATCTAACTTTTTAAATGTCAATTAATCTACAAAATTTTAATTTTACAATGATTTAAAAACTTCATAAAAATATTCACTATAGAGAAATAATCAAAATTCAAAAATGATATCTTGAAACTATCCAAAAACAATAAGAGGTTGAATTTTCAGATTCTGATGGCAGTTTTTGAACCAGTGTCCATTTTCTCACAACAAACATGCCCCTTTCAGAACCTTTCTACGATTAATTAATAATAATTTATTAATTAATTTTTTATTAATTATATGTTTTCTTTTTTAATTAAAAATTTTTAAATTTAGTTGATTTTTAACAATTTTTTATTTTTGATTAATTTGTTAATAATTTTTAATAATATTGTTTAATATTTGTTTTTTAATTTTAAGTTTTTTCATAAATTAAAATAATGAAGTTAATAAAGATTTTTAATTAATAAATTTTTTTATTAATTTTTTAATAATATTTATGTTTTAATACTAATAATAATAATAACTAAAAAAAACTTCACTACAAGATTGCGGGTTTCGCTTTAGCGAGACCAACAATCTTGCTTTCTATTTTATTTGTAACAGAAACCTTTAATTTGAGGGGGAAAAAAACAACCCTCAGAAATTGAGATCGAGAATAGTGAAATCTCTAGTTTTGAAATTAAAAAAAAAAAAATCATACTATCTTAAGAATTTTGTTCCAAAATACATCATTTTGGGAAATAATCCGATATTTTTGTACGATTGAAGTATAATTCAGGAGTGGCAGAGATATTTATATTTTCATATAGGTACTGTATAAGCATATATTCCTTTGAGACGGGGGTCCTCAGTATATATGCCGGGCGATGGTGTGGCTTGACCTCAGCTAAATCTCTAGTTTGATCAGAACTGATTAAATTATTAGTCATTAATAATGAAATTCAAATGTTGAATATGATTTGGAAGTTATAAAAGACAATTTCATGATTGTTCGAGTAATAGCATGATTTATAGAAGTTTAGTTAATGTAGTAGTTTGACAATGATACTCTTTAATCAAAATATCAATCATAAGTTTTGTACATAAAGAAGTATATTTAAAAGTTTAACTTGATCAAAATCGAATTTAATCAAATTAAAATGATTATCAGATCTGTTTATCAAAAAAAAAAATTTACAAACCGGGACACAAATTGACATTACATTGAAATTATTCATCATGTATCAAACTCCTTTAGTTTAGATAGTTGAGTATTATCGTCTTAAATTAAGATATTGAGTTTAAATTTTAAAAATAAAGAAAAAAATTTAAAAAAATCAATTTATTAATAAACTATGATACTCAAACAAGATTAATCAGATAAATCTCAGATACCAATCAATAAAAAAAATATATATATATTCGCCTACTATAATAAATAATGATGTTCCACTAAAACAAAATAATCCCTAATTAAAGACGGCTTCCGAACAAGTAATTCAGCTCGGTAAGCTATGGGGATTCCTTTGATTAAACATTCGTCTAAATCATCAATCATTCCCCTAATACAAACACAACTCACTCAAGAATACATTTCTGTCATGCAAAACTTCTAAAATTCACATAAACTACTTAAATAAAATCTTGACAACTGTTTCATAGTCTCAAACTCTCGTAATATAGTAATATAGTAATATCTGATTGTTTATCCGAAGTTTGAATTTCTTCGTTCTCTTTCCCTTAGAAATAAAAAATTGGCCAATTGATTGAAATTAAGAAAAGAAGAAAGAGGTTGGATTTCAATAGATTAATCAGATACATGACAAATTAATCAATCAGAGATGACAGAGAGTGGGCATGGCGTTCAAGCAGGGGACAAAACTAGTATTCTACAAAAGTCTATAGTAATTTTTTAAGACGTGAGCGATTTCCAAATTCTGAAACTTTCTACAAAAACACAGTGCCGAACCCTTTTTCCAAGAAATGGGAAACTAATCAAAACACGGGGTCAATGCCACAACCCTAGTCTGCCCCTGCTGCGAGGTTAAATCTTTGAAGATTATTGCACTGATGGCGTGGCAATAATGAATAAAAAGGGCATCAGTAAAGTTGGCAAAATGAATCTGGTATTCAGATTACAAGTCCTTTTCTGGAGCACCCGAGCCGAGAGTATAGGATCGGATCCGATATTTTTCTCCAAACCCCAAACAGATTCCTCATAAATTTATTGCCTCCCACTCACAGGTCCTTACTTTCGGCCTCTCCCTGGAATCACTGCTCTCTCTCTCTCTCTCTCTCTCTCTCTCTCTCTCCCCGTCATCATCATTATCATTCGGTCATTGCCTCCGCATAGATTAATCAACAGACAAAAAAAGAAAAAGAAAATTGAGGTTTGCTTTTCTGGATCTTTTGTCTCTTGCTTCATATCCATTAATCCTTTTCCTAATCATGAAATTGGGTTTTCTTTTTGGTTGACCCTTTTTATTAGTGTTGCCCTTTTAGTTTGTGTGTTTTTGGTGATTTGGAATTGTGGGGTTTTAAGCTTGTAAAATTTTCAGTGGGTTTTTGCTCTTTTGTGGGTAATGTTGAAAACTTGAAACTGGGGTTAGTGGGTTTTGTGGTTTGATCGTAGCTAGGCTTATATAACTATTGGGGATGTGGGTTTTGGAGATCGAGGTTGGTTACGTATGGAGGTTTCAGATTTAAGTTATTTTCTAGCCAATCGATTTGTTTTGCATAATTTACTATTTTTGCGTTGGATTAAAAACCTTTCTTGGACCTAAGACAAGCATTAGAGGTTATGGAAGATTTTAGCAAAAGATCTTAGGTTATGGTGATCTCCTTGTGGTGGAAGATAAGGTAGTGGCTTCGTATGCTATCAGATATTGGGAATATTCTTTCATTCCCGAAATGACAAAAATTATATCTAGGAAAAGAGTACTCTACTGGTGATGAGGATAGCTATTGCAGGAATTGCTGTCAAGATGCTGATGTATCAGCTCCGTTGACGGCGTGAAGCCTCTAAAACTCTCGATATCTCGATGGAACCCTTTGTAGGCCCAAAGCAAAGTGCCTCAGAGTTGCCATTGCAAGCTGAAGCATTTTTTAGTTGCAAAACTTAGGCAGGCGTCAATTGCATATAGAGTCTTTTAAAGCTGCATTACTTCATCCTTGACAGGGATGAAACAAAATTCTAGATGCTTGTGTTGCAGGTCCCAGTCAAGTGGAATTGTGTCCACCCGATTTATTGTGGTTAGCCACAATGCTTGCCTGAGTGGCAAGCCTTTTGCCTCCATGGCATCTGCATTTATGCTTCCAAAACTCCTGTTCCCAGTTAAAGTGGGAAAAAAAAAAGAGCAAACTAAAGGGGAAAAATCCCAATTGTACCACTCACAATCAATAGATGTTGATAATTAAAGGAGGCTGGGGTTAGAGTTGGACTAGAGGTGGTCATTGGTCAGTGTGGCAATATAAGGTTATATCTTCATGCATTCTAAGAAATAATGCATATTGGCATCCAGGTTCTACATGTAGTCACCTGGTAACTTGGGCATATATCATATCACATATCTTGAAGATTTCTGATCCGATACCTGATGTAAACATTGTTGAGCTTTCATGATTGTGGCATAGGTTCTAAGGCATCATCAGAGAAGGGTTTTCGTTCTGTATTTGATCTTTGTGGTCTGCTTTATTTCCATGACAACTTATACATCTGTAGGAAAAGTATTCAACTTTCTACCTTGATTGGTTCTGATGAAGTTGTGCGAATTCATACTCTGTTCTGATCTCTGTAGGGTTCTAGTTGCTTTTTTTGATAGGTTTGGCCCCTTAGTTGTTGTCAAATATGTTACGCTTTGGAATTTTGATGAAGAAAAGCTAGATGAATGATATCAGTTGTTTTTTGGTAGCTTATATGTAGAAACATGCAGGTTTGCTTGAATTTTACTGTGGTCTTCTGATTGTCCTGTATGTAAAGGTACATTAGAATTTGGATTTTTTTGTCGATAATGCTGCATATTCTCTTGTAAACATTTAAAGAGACAGCATTGTGCATCGCATTTTGAAGGGATACATATATTTATGTGGGAATTTCATATTGTGTCCTTCTGTAAATTGAAGTGCAAGTGCATGTTGGGGGAGTGTAGAGGTTTCATTTCTTATCCAACCCATTTGAAAGGAAGTTCATTTAGACTTCACTGACATGGCTTACGTGATGCTATAGAATCTGGTTGACCTGTTTGCCTATTACTCACACATAACCTGTATGAAGAAATAACCAGAAAATTGATTGAAGATTGCAGTTTGTTTACATGCCTTTGCACTTGTCCTGGAGGACATCACCATAGTTATTAATATAGTGATGCTTACTTTTTTGGCAAATTGCTTTCATTGATATAGTTATGTGTATGTGCTTGTATATACCCCACTCTTTTTTAATCAGCTTCACCTATTAACCTAGAAATCAGGTTTTGCTCATTCTAAGGTTGTTGCGGATGATTCATTCATTTGACTGTGGGCCATTTCTTCTGTTCCAATGATTCTCATCTTTCATTTTCAATGTAGGGGATAAATTCTTTCATTGTGAAACTGCTGACAGACCAAGAATGAGTCTTGCTTGTCTGGTGTGCCATAGTGTAGAAAGTCCATCACACTCTTTCAGGAGCTATTCTGTTTCTAGCTCAGACAACGAAGGGCGATGCTCTGCAATTGCTAGCTGCCTTAGCAGGAGGGCTTGTCTTCCACCTCCAGCTCCACACGCTTCCAACCCAACATCATCGTCTAAGGTGACTCCTCAACCTATTCTTCCTATTGGAAATGGCCACCCTGGTACACCAAGGCTAGTTCGAAGCTGTGCTGTGAGGAGAGACCGTGTTCGAGACTGGAACTTCGATGAAGTTGTGCTTGAACGCTAGTTTTGTTAACATTAAGAGGTGGATGATTTGTGGGGTTGTTTCTTCCTTTGCAACCGTACAAGTGAGAGTTTTGAGTCATGCTTCTTTTCTCATGTTGTCATTGTTGCTCGTTAACTCACGGCTACGTCTATATAGCTTAAGAATTCTCATTACTGTACAATCATGGGAATTAATTTCTAGCATTTGTTCATACCTATCATATCTAAGAATTTTGTTTAGCATTCCGCCTTCTGTTTGGACTGTCCATTCTTCAACTGTTTGGCCTAGCAGCAGATCAGCCGTTGGCGGGTAATCAAAGTTGAGTTGGGATGGACATTGGAGAGACCATGTATACACAACACTGCCCATGATCACAATCAGTGTGATGCTTGTGAGCTACCTATTCCTCAGTTCAGTGCTTCTTTTTACACCAAACATACTTGGGCTTTGATCCTCTCCTGTCTGTGGTGAAACCTATTTAGCTTTAATTAATTGCTTGGGTTACGTAGATATTCAAGTCGAGCAATCCACATTCTTTCCCATCTATGCTATAGGAGATGCTATCTCACTCACCATAAAATCCTTCGACCTTGCTGCAACTCAATTCAATGTCTCTTCTCGTAACACTTACCTTGTACGAATCCTATAGCATTCGATCAATATTTTTTTCTTCTCTTCTTATCTATTTATCTTTTGCTAATAGTGGATTGCTAGACTACCATTCGGATGTGTATGCTAATGTCATTTAATATACATGATAATTTGCAAACAAACCACACTACGTGAATATATCACTTAATCATAAACTATAATTATCATAACTAGTCGGATACTCGCGCTTCGCATGGTTGTATATTGATAATTTTATTTTTGATTTTTTTAAATATTGTATTTACAAAATTAAATAGAAATTATAGATTATTTGTATAAAAGCCACAAACTGCAGGTTGATGGATTTGTAGGAATAATGTAAATTTCTTTAACAATAGTTCCATTTACAATCTAACCCCCACAAAATGCTGATGGAGATTATTTTTGACAATTTTGTTATAATATTAGATTCAGGTATTCATGCAATACAATGCCAAAAAGTGCAATGACAATTAAAAAAAAATCAAATACCTAAAGTTAAAATATTTTGGGCATGTATATATAATCTAAGATTATAAGAATATCATTGTAATAGTTGATGCAACACTTCATAACTTAATAAGTGTTCTTTGGAATCCCATTTGGCAAACTTTTTTTTTTTTAATATATTATTCGGCTTGAAGCGAAAGAAATTATAAAAAATATAAAACTTTGCAAATTAGAGGTCAAACTTCTCTTAGAAAAAGAAATATTATTGCTAAAATATGATTTAAACATAAAACTTTCTCCTCTTGAATTTTTATTTTTATTTTTTAATTATTGAGTGATTTTTTTTTTACATGAAGAGCGAGGAATCTAACCCCTAAAGGAAGCTAAGTCTCGGATATCACTTAAAAGGGCTCTATAAACCTCGCTAGGAGGGGATAACAAATCATGAGTACAATGAGGCATTGAATGTCCAAGTCGAGCTAATATTTCAGCACATCTGTTGCCTTCACGTGAAATAAAAGACACTGTTTGGACCATAATCATCCTTATTAGTTGGTGACATTCAACTATGATGTGGTAGGCAAGGTGATACTGCTCAACTCCCAAAGTGAGAAGTCTTACCAACTCTTCTTAATCAAGTTCTACAATCGCTGGGGAAAGATTAGACCTATTTAAGAGAAGCAGACTTGCTCAAACACCCCACAACTCAGCCATGAATGAATCTGTGACTCCCAAATTTCCAACAAATCCCTTGATCCATAACCCAAACTCATCTTTGATTAAGCCACCCATTCCTGCTGAGTTTGGACTCCTACAAACTGAGCTATCAGTATTCAATTTATAGACACCCGTAGAAGGAGGAGATCAAGTAATTTAATAGCCAAGATGGGGAAACTAGGAAGGTTTCTTTGCAAATGCGATCTAACCATACTGAGTATAACAAGTAGCTCTAGCCACCACACCCTCTGTTGGGAGAGGATGTAGCAGAGCAAGAAATTCTCTCCTACTTGACTAAACCTATAAGGAGGCAACAAAGGCAACAACACCAAAAATACTGCAAACTAATGCACAAACAATACCAACAAAATTAAATCAAGACCATACACACAAACCACAAAGAACGCACACAATTTTTACTTGGAAACCCCCAAATTCAACGGAGAAAAAAATCATAGGACACAAACTCCACTCCAAATTTCCACTATGCTTCAAAGAGGAATACAAGAGGAGTTTTCAGCAAGTTCAAGGAGCACACAATTTAAAAAATTATCCAACAATCAATAAGGAATTAAAAGAGAAAGGTGTAGAAATTTTTCCTTACAGAATAGCTACTGTTCACGTCAAATAGCAGCACTTCCAAATCACAAAATCAGATCTCCCCCGTTCAGAATTGAGATTAAGACATTCTCTAGCCGATGTCCAAAAATCAGCTTGATTGGATCACAAACGTGCCCTGATCTTGCATTTGATCACAGCTGCTATAATGTCCAAAACCCAGAATTCTGCTCCTTTCCTCTGTCGGCAGCACACTTCTCTGTTTTTTGGCTGTTTTTATCTCTCAAAGAAGCATAATAAGAGCTTTTATGCCTCACACATAAGGTATAACGAAAGAAACCCTAGTGAGCTTTTTAGTTTGTTGGGCTTTCTCTACATAGAAGAGACCCATAGCCTAACAATTCTCCTCCTCTCGACTATGTGGAGAGTTCACCAACCTGGTGATCAATTGGCAAATCTCAAATTTTTCCTTTTGTAGAGACTCTGTCAACATATCAGAACCATTATCATCTATATGAATCTTCTCAAGTGTCAATAACTTTTCATTTAGCACATCTCGTATCTAATGATACATCACATCAATGTGTTTTGATCTAGCATGACAAGTGTGATTTTTGCTAAGATGAATGGTGCTTTGACTATCACAAAGCAAAATATACCTCTCTTGAGTAAATCTGAGCTCCTCCACAAATCTCTTCATCCAACGCAACTCCTTACAGGCTTTTGTTATTGCAATGAACTCCGATTCAGTAGTTGATAAGGCAATACACTTTTGCAATCTCGATTGCCAAGCCACTGCTCCACCAGTGAAAGTGATCAAGTAACTCAAAGTTGATTTTCTGGAGTCAACATCCCCAACCATATCTGAGTTGGTATAGCCAACAAGAACAAGCTCATCACTCCTAAAGCAAAGCTTTAAGGTCGCTGTGGCTCGGAGATATCTCAGGATCCACTTCATCGCATTCCAATGCTCTCTTTTGGGTTTAGAAAGAAATCGACTGACTACCCCAACAGCATAAACTATATCTGGCCTTGTACACACCATTGTGTACATCAAACTACCAACTATAGATGTATAAGGAACTCTTCGCGTGTCTTCCTTCTCCTTTTTAGTGGAAGGATTCTATTTATAACTAAGTTTAAAGTGTGTAGTAGGAGGAGTGCTAACCACTTTAGCTTGATGCATATTAAACCTCCGAAACACCTTCTCAATATATCTCTCTTACGACAACAACAACTTTCTTATCTTTTTGTTCATTGTAATTTGCATGTCAAGTATTTGCTTTGCTGGCCCTAAATTCTTCATCGCAAAGGACTTGCTTAATTCCTTCTTCAGCCTATCAATCCGGAAAGCATTCTGACCTACAATGAATATGTCATCAACATATAACAATAATACAATAAAATCATCATCAGAGAACTTTTATGCGAAGACACAGTGGTCACAAGTAGTCTTCTAATAACCTTGCTCCCCCATTAACGATTCAAACTTCTTATACCATTGCTTTGGAGTTTGTTTCTAATCATACAAGCTTTTCTTCAATTTGTATACATAATTTTCTTTCCCTTTCACTGTAAAACCCTCTGGCTGCTCTATATAAATTTCTTCTTCCAAATCACCATAGAGAAATACAATTTTTACATCTATTTGCTCAATCTCCAAATCAAGCCTAGTAGTCAATCCCAAAACAACTCTAATAGAGGACATTTTTACAACATGAGAGAAGATCTCTTCAAAATCAATCCATTTTCTCTGATTGTAGCCTTTGACAACTAATCTTTCTTTATGTCATGGATGAGAAGTGTTCTCCTCTTTCTTCAACCAATAAATCCACCTATTCTTTAAAACTTTCTTGCCTTTTGGAAGTTTCACCAATTCAAAGGTATTTTTGTCAAGTAAAGACTTTATTTCATCTTCTATGGTTTCAACCCATTATTATTTTTGGTCA
Source organism: Dillenia turbinata (assembly GCA_037126225.1). Taxonomy (NCBI): domain Eukaryota; kingdom Viridiplantae; phylum Streptophyta; class Magnoliopsida; order Dilleniales; family Dilleniaceae; genus Dillenia; species Dillenia turbinata. The sequence continues at coordinate 23,640,722 of JBAMMX010000006.1, read as the reverse complement.
GTTTCAATTGCCTCTTCGTAACATTTAGGCTCTCTCCCATCAATAAGGAGTACATACTCATCAACCGGATACCAAGTGGAAGGCTGTCGATCTCTAATAGATCTTCTAGGTAACTCAACAGTATCTTACAATTGATCTGTCTAGGCATTATCATCATCCATGCCTTGTTGCTCATCTTGATGCTGATAATCATTCTGAATTATACTTTTTGCATTATTTTGGCTTGGACCAAGTTAAGGCATCAAAGAGACAGGGTCCAAACTCTCAAACTATCACTGCTCTTAAAAGTTTCTTCTACTTTCCCAATATCTTCGATAGTCTGATCCTTACAAAATATCACATCTCTACTTCGAATAAGCTTCTTCAGGATCATATAACTTGTAGCTAAACTCATTATGTCCATAACAAAAAAAAAATGCATTGACGTGTCTTGGCATTCAATTTTGATCTTTCATCTTTTGGGATATGTACAAAAGCCTTGCAACCAAAAACACGAAAGTGGTTATAAGAGACATCCTTACCAAATCACACTCTATCAGGAACATCACCTTGTAATTGAGTACTAGGTGACAAATTGATCACATGCGTCACCATATATAAAGCTTCACCCCAAAAGAATTTTGGCAACTTTGCTTCTGAAAGCAAACATCTTACCCTTTCTATCAAAGTTCTATTCATCCGTTCAACCAAACCATTAAGCTGAGGTGTCTTCAGAGTGGTTTTCTTATGCTTGATACCCTGCAACCTGTAATAAACATCAAAGGAGCCACCATATTCTCCACCATTATCGGAACGAATACATTTAAGCTTTTTTCCTGTTTGTCTTTCAACTAAAGTCTGAAATTGTTTAAACACATCAAGCACCTGATCCTTTCTTTTTAAATCATAAACCCAAAGCTTTCTTGAATGATCATCGGTAAAAGTGAAAAAGAAAAACCACCAAGTGATCGTACATTTAAAGGACCGCAAACATTTGAATGGACTAACTCTAAAACATCTGACTTTTTGAAAGAGAGATGACTTTTAAATGAAACTCTGTTTTGCTTTCCTACCAAACATTGTGCACAAGTCTTCAACTTTGCACTCTTCACTCTAGGAAGCAAGTTCTTCTTGGCCAAACAATCAAGCCCTTTCTCACTCATGTGACTCAACCGCTTGTGTCATAACTCTGTTGTTTCTTCATTTTCCAAAACATTCATAATAGCTTTAGAAATTAAAACTCATGTCCTATACAAGCCAGAATATTTCTCTCCTCTAACCAAAACCAAGGAGCCTCTGGTGAGTTTTCATTTACCTTCTCCAAAACATTGTAATATCCATCATCATCAAATCGTCCAACTGAGATCAAGTTCAAGCGAATGTCTAATGCATGTCTAACATCCTTCAACGTCAACTGTGCTCCACTGCTAGTCTTTAAGCACACATCTCCGATACATACAACATAGGACTCAACATCATTACCCATCTTCAAAGTATCAAAATCACCAGATGTGTAAGAAGTGAAAAATTCTCTATGACATATAACATGGCATGTTGTAACAGTATCTACCATCCAACTAGTCTCATCACAAGTGAAGTTCACAACATTTCCTGCTTCACAAACAATAATAAGATCATCAACAGTTGTGGTAATGGTAACTCGTTCATTATCCTTTTGATTTTTCCTTTCACTTTTGTCATTGCTACCCGTCTTTCCACAATGATGACACTCAATATTCTTGTACTTCAATCTAGATTTGTTTCTACTTTTTGTCTCTACCTTTCCCGACTTCTCCCCCTATCTTCAGTAAAAAGAACCTCTTCCTGTGATGATAAAGAACTCTGAGGCTTTCTCCTCATTCAAAACACCACCCTTTGCAAGTTCTATAGACACAGCACCATTCAGGGCTGAGTTAGTAAGTGAGATCCTGAATGTCTCCCATGAATCTGGTAGAGTGTTTAGCAACCAAAATCTAAGAGCCTCATCATCAAACTTTATACCCATTCCAGACAATTGGTCAATCATGCCTTGAAAATCATTCAAGTGATCTACCACAGAGCTTCCCTCTTTGTATTTTAGTTGCATCATTTTCTTTATCAAAAACAGTTTATTATTGCCAGTCTTCGAAGTATACAACAATTCAAGTTTATTCCACAAAGTCTGTGTGTGTGTCTCATTGCATATGTGATTATAAATATTATCATCTACAAATTGTCGAATATAACCACAAACCTACTCATGCTCAAACTCTCATTCATCAGGCTTTTTAGTAGCAAACACAAGTAAATGTAATTTTTTCACAAACAGCAAATCTTTCATATTATTTCTCCATATATGGTAATTTGTGCCATTCAAACAAATCATTTTTGTAAAATTGCCCTCCATCGTTTAGTCAAGATAAGTCCACGTAAAAATGCTCTGATACCACTTTGTTGGGAGAGGATACAACGAAACAAGAAATTCTCTCCCACTTGACTAAACCTATGAGGAGGCAACAAAAGCAACAATACAAAAAATACTGCAAACTAATGCACAAATAATACCAACAAAATCAAATTAACACTACACACATAAACCACAAAGAACGCTCACAATTTTTATGTGGAAACCCCCAAATTCAACGGGGGAAAAAATCACAGGACACAAAGTCCACTCCAAATTTCCACTATACTTCAAAGAGGAATATAAGAGGAGTTTTCAGCAAGTTCAAGGAGTACACAACTCCAAAAATTATCCAACAATCAACAAGGAATTAAAAGAGAAAGAAAATTTTCCTCACAGAACAATTACTGTTCACGTCAAATAGTAGTACTTCTAGACCACAAAATCAGATCTCCACCGTTCAGAATTGAGATTGAGAGTTCTCTAGCTGCTATCCAAAAATCAGCTTGATCGGACAACAAACGACCCTAGATCTTGCATTTGATCACAGCTGCTGCAATGTCCAAAACCTATAATTCTGCTCCTTTCCTCTGTCAGTAGCACACTTCTCTGTTTTTTGGCTATCTTTCTCTCTCAAAGAAGCATAATAAGAGCTTTTATGTCTCACATATAAGGTATAACAAAAGAAAGCCTAGTGAGTTTTCTCCATATAGGAGAGACCCATAGCCCAACACCCTTTAAGGCAAAGGCTCTGCCCTCAAAAACCAAAAGACAACGCTCCTTCCAGATAGCCCAAAGGGTATAAATGAAGATCAAGGACCACGGCAACCCCCAAGTAAGACATGAGATTTACAATTACGAAAAAGCCATACTTTAATCGAAGTCCAAAAGAACATCAACTTTGATAAAAAAGGAGGACTTTAGGATTCGATTCCAAACCTGGCAGACCATTGAGCATTCACGGAATAGGTGGGAAATAGTTTCCTCCAGCTTTCTACATAAAGGGCAAAGGGGATCCCTCATTGTCCCTCGACGAAAGTGATTATTATTTGTCATCATGCTATTGTGTAATAAGAGCTACCCGCTCCTGGCATCTTAACAGCCAAATCCATCCCCAAGATTTAGTGGGAGTTGAATAGTTGACCAATACATCATTGTGATGGGATATGAAATATGCTGATCGGACAGAAAAATCCCCTAAAAATCCACCTACCCAATAGACATAATCCTGGTTAGTTGAATCTCGCAAAATCAGCACCGGTCTTATCTCATCTACCATGGCTTCAGTTAAAAGAGTCTTAATGCCATCAATATCCCATCTCCGATCAGGTGTAATGAATCGACTCACCAACAAGGGCGTAGTATTCACTAACGCTTCGCTTTGCAATCTTTAAATTAGCGGAGTCGATCCCACCCAAGTGTCTTCCCAAAACTGGATATCCAAACCATTACCAATTTTCCATTGGATCCCAATTTTTAGTAAATCTTGGACTTTTAAAAGACTGCGCTAAAGAGGAGAACACTTTGAAGGTTTACTTCAATTGAGAAAAGATCATTGCCTAATGTATTTATTCTAAAGGATTTCACAACAAAGAGCATGATCTCCGGCAATAATCTTCCATCCAAGTTTCACCAAAAGGGCCCTGTTCATCTCTCGAGAGGTCCGAAGACCTAAACCACCAAAATCCCTCGGACGGCACACTTTTCTCCAACTGTCCGAATGGTGTCTACATGCTTCCCCTGTGTCACCCCAAAGAAATTGCCTTTGAATTCTATCCAACTGATTACATAACTACTCAGGTAACCAGGTTATCTGCATAACATAGGACAGTGGAGATGGCTGTAAAAATAAGAGTCCGACGCCCCGCCAAACTCAAAGTCTTTGCCTTCTATCTTGCTATCTTAATCGCTCAATCAAATACTGGTATTGGGTCTGTCGAACCCGCCCATGAATAAGAGGAACTCCAAGGTAAATTTCCAGATCCTCTGTAAGAAGAAATTAACACTGAGAGGCTAAACAAGTCTTTGAGGCCAACGGGGCTTTTGGAAAAATTAAGAGTTTCAATTTTTTAGTATTAACTAGTAACCCATTTTTATTGCCAAATTCCTGAAGACACCCCATAATCGTGGAAAGAACCCATGGTTTCACATCCCCAAACAGCATAAGATCATCCGCAAAGAAAACATGAGACATTGCAAGCCCCCATCGCGAAGCCCTAATAGGTGTCCAGAGACCTTGCATCACCTTGCTCTATATTATATAAAATAGTTTCTCCATAACTAAAATAAACAAGTAGGGGGATAAAGGGTCTCCCTGTCTCAAGCCCCTCCCAAGTACAAAATCAAGTAACACCTCACCATTCCAAAGTAACGCAGACTGAGCATTAGTGACTGCAGATATAATTAGTCAAATTAACTGAGTTGGAATCTGGAAGTCTTGGAGCGTCTAGCTCAAGAAAGTCCAACTTATACAATCATAGGCCTTGCGGAGATCTATCTTTAGGATCATTTTCCATCGATTACCTCGAGAATTGCAGATAGAATGCACAAATTCCTGGCTAATAATGATGTTATCCAATGTGCTACGTTTTGGAAGAAAACTGCTCTGATATGGGTCTATCACCTTTTGGAGGATTGGCCGGAGGTGGTGGACCAAAACCTTAGCAAGGACTTTGTAAGTGGTATTTAGAAGACTAATGGGTCGGAAGTCAGATAAATTGCTCGGCTTGTCTTTTTTGGGGATCAAAGTAATGAAGGCCCGTAAAAATTCAGGTGGGAAGAAACCATCTCGGAAGGTGGCCTTAATGAAGTTATATAGACTAGGGTATATTCCATCCCAGAACTTCTAGTAAAATAACAGCTGAATTCCATCCGGTCCAGGGTTTGAGACTTTAGTGAATAATATGACTCATAAAATTTCAAAAATTTTAATAAATTGGATTAAAACGCAAAGAAACTTTAGTTAAATGGGTCACACTGCATCGTTGCATTATAATGCTGAGATTATGTTATTCAATTTTTTAATCTCATTTTAGTTACTTAAAATGCAAACACTAAATTTCATAAGCATTCATTTGAGTTTTTACTAATTAGATTAAAATGCTGAGATTATATTACTAAAATTTTTTCACCTATTTTTGATTACCATTTTTCTACTATTAGAATTGTTGGGCTTATATAAGTCACTGATTTTTTTTTCAATAATAAGTAACTTTAATTTTTTTTAATGAAAATAAAGGAAAGTAGTTTCACAAATGAAAAGACGAAATAAAATGAAAATTTAATAAAAAGAAATTTATTTTTTTGGAATTAAAGTTCTACAGAATAAGAAAATTTAAAATGTGACCAAGAAAATTTAAAAATTTTAATTTGTAATTTAATTTTTCTTGTCCATTTTCTTATTACTAATCAATGAGTAAAAATAAGGAAATATTAAAAATAAATAATTTGGTGTATTGAGTATTTATAGTGTTAAGTTAGTATCATACCATCTTAAATGGTGGATTAAAATGAATTTAATAAAATTTTATATTAAAAAATTAAATGAAACTAATATATCTTGATTACAAGAGAAATTGAAAATAACTGAGTATTGATATTCCTTGTAAAGACTCGGTCTCGAATTTTATATATAGAGAAAATGCATCGGGAGAATTTTGTCTCTTAAAAATTTAATTTGACTTAAGTTGAATTTAATCAGACTTCATATAATTATCGATTTTATAAAAAATAATTGACATATCATATTTTTAGAGGGATCTCAAATATATATCTACCTATTATCTATATATATATATATATATATATATATATATATATAAAGAAATTGTGTTTGCCCATCCATTGCCACGGGGACAAAACCCACCATGTGATCTCTCTCTCTCTCTCTCAAAATGTGAATAAAATTAGAAAACACCATCTCTCTTTCTAAACCCAAATCTCATCCCTCACTCTCTCTCCCACAGCCCACTCCAAACTCAATTTTGTGCTATGGTTCCATTTCAACCTACCCATTGACATGTCAACGAAAAACCATCACGTGATATCTCTCTCTCTATTTAACTTTATTTACTTTTGGATAAATTGTGCATGTATTTAATTGAGTACACAAAAACTCAAATTTCATTTATACTTTTCTCTCAAAGAATCAGTGGGTTTTTTGCAACATTGTGCTACAGGGTGATTTCTCCCTACCAAGAACTTGGCCAGAAAGTTTCAAGTTTGTTTTTCTTTCTTTTCTTTTCTTTTTCTTTTTTTTCCTAAACTTTATTTTTTTATTTTGAATTTGACTTCTGAATATTAATGGTTTTGATCACCATTTTGTTTCTTTCTTCCTATTGGATTTTCATTTTCGATTTGTTCTCATATTAATGGCTTTGGTTTGTATTTTATTTATTTTTTTCTTTTGAATTTTATTTGCAAGTTTATTTGCTGAGAGTGATAGCTATTTTGTGTGTTTGCTTTATCGAAGGTAATTTAAAAATTTTAAAAGAGAAAAAAAAGATATGTTTATGGATGTATGTGTCTTGTTTGATGTTTTGCTTGAGATATTGGATTTCTTTTTTAAGTGATTATCTTCAAGTTTTATAATTTCTGTTTGCTATATAGTTTAGATTTGACATTTTGCATCTTTTATTTCACTTTTTTTGTTTGTTTTAATTTACTTCTTTGATTATTAACTAATTATCTATTTGTATATTTTTCTATATACTTTGTGTTTTATTGCTTCAAAATGAAAAGAAAAATAGGGCAACAGATGAACAAGGTTAATATTTTAACATATGATCAGCTATCATTTAATATTTTTGTTTACCATACTTCATGTGAACTATGCAAATCATTTGTTGAGACATCATCAGTTCCTACAAAAGAACTTTGTACTTCTCATAGGAAAGCTTCTAACTGTTGTGCTAAAGGAATTTTTCTTTTTCCAGTCTCTCAAAATTCTGTTTTTTTAATGAAATCTGGTCAAATATGTTTTCTAATAAGAGATAACAATATTAACCAAATCCTTAAACAATTTGAAGAGTTGAATATGGCCTCCATTGATTTAACAAGTGTTGGAACTCAATTTTGTGCTTCTAGTTTCATTTCATGCAGACCCACCCATTGTCACATCTATAGGATATTGCCATGTGAATAACCCAATAGAGCCATGTCTTCTTGGGTCCCTCCGGTTCTCTCTCTCTTTCTCTTTCTTGTGTCTTATGTCACTCTCTATATCTATTTAATAGCACTGATATATATATATCTACTTAATAATAACAAAAATAATAAAAAAAGAGTGATGATTTTTTTTAGAGGTTTTTGAAAGTATTATCTATTCCATTCCCATGTTTTAATTGATGAGTTTTGGTGACCAAATGCTTTCCTTTGAGTCCTCACTCTGTGCATTCAATTAACTTGGGTCTCCATGATTTACACTAAATATCAATTTTATTTTCATTGAATTCATATCTTAAAACTTTAAATTCTTTTGAATCTACAAATTCTACTGAGATAAAAAAAATACTAATTTTGATTAATGCTTAGATTTGCAATCTTATTTTTACCAACATTACAAATTAAACTACAATTAAGAATAACTTGACTAATTTATTATATAAATAGAAAAAGATACATAATACAATAGGCAGCAAATATTTTCATGTTAGTAATTTTATAAAGTCATCTTTCAGTTGTAAAAAAAATAATTTCATAAGTAACTTTTTTAGATGTTTAATTTGATTTCTTAAAAAATAAATAAATGAGTTTTCTCAACATAAATATTGACTTATTTTTATAAAATTCAATTTATAGTTGTTGTCAAATTAAATTTTAGTGATGACTTATGAAAGGAAGAACTCATCATTGATTAATATAAGATTTACAAGTTTAATATATATTCTAAAAGTACAAAGAATAATTAGAATGACTTTCGATGCTAAGAAATTTTATAAATTCATCTTGAATTGCTAAAAAAACAATTTCATAAAAGTAAATCCCTCTTTTAGATGTTTACATATTTGATTTTTAAAAAATACAATAACCATGAGTTTTCTTAAAAACAACCATAAGATACTTAAATAAATCATTTCAAAATTATGAAACACAAATTAAACTTTTTTATAATCAAAACTTTATAAATTTTTAGTTTGAAGATGACTTATGAAAGGAAGAACTCATCATTGATTAATATAAGATTTGCAACTTTAATATATATTCTAAAAGTACAATGGCCATAATAGAGAGAAAGATAACGCTAGAGATATAAACAAAAACTGCAAATAAAAATTTAAAATTTATTATCTAAAAAAAACTTATGTCAATAATAGTAATAAAAAATAGCTCTTTTTTTTTTCCAAACACGTTGCAAGGTCATAACAATTTTAAATCAATACAAAAATATATATAATCAAAAATATATTAAATAGTTTTTTTTAAACAAAATAGTTTTAAATCTGAATATTAATTATAAATTATTTAATAATTGTAAGAGAAATTTTACTTTCATTGTATCGCAGAGCATTTACCTACTTTGTTAATGAGTTATAACTTAATTAACATTATTCTTTTTCTTTTAGAGATTTTAAATTTGATCTTCTTACGTGTAGTTTAAAAAAAATACCTACAAACTTTCCTTAAAAAAAAAATCTTACGAAAATTTTTAAATAAGAAAAACTTAAAAATTATGATATATAATAAATTTATAAGAATATGATTAAATGTTAATAATTTTTAAAAAATTAAAATTATCAAATATTATTAAATTCACAGATAAAAAAGATATTAAATCTACTTAAAAAACAAAATTAATTTATAGAAAAATATTATAACATGTTTATTATCGATAAAAGATTTTTTATAAGAATTATAAATATTATTTAATTAGTATGTTATATAAAATTAATTATGATTAATAATACTTGATATAAATTTTAAATTTAATTATTTATCGGGTTAAATAAAAATAATAAAAAATTAAAAATTTTTGGGCCATGGGCGCACCCGCACGCTGCCAGAGTCCATGGTGTGTGTGTGTGTGTTTATATACACATATGATTCGATTTAAACACTAATGATAGTTGGACGAGCAACCTGACAATTTGCTCGCACGTTTGCATTTTTCGTGCCGGAGAAAATACGCACCCACAAAAACGGTGAAGGGAGAACTACGTCCCACAACGCTGCGTTTCAACAAAATAATGCTGCGAGGAACCCACTCTAGGCAAATCTCGTTAAAAACTCACAAACCAACACTGATCTAAACACGGCCATGGCTCTGAGGAACAACATTCCAATTTCCTCTCTCTACATTTCTCTCTCTCTCCTCTTCCTTCTCTCTCTCATCTTTCTCCTCCTCCCCCACCCCAACCAACCCTACCCCTCATCCTCCTCACATTACCATATTAGCCATCCCTTAACCCTCAACCAATCCATCAAAGTCTTCGTCGCAGACCTCCCTAGATCTCTTAACTACGGCCTAATCGACCAGTACTGGTCCTCTAACGGCGATTTTAGGCTCAAAAGCGACGAAGAGCGAAAAATTCGGTCTTCTCACTTGTCGAAAAGGTTCAATTTCCCGCCATATCCCGAGAATCCCCTGATTAAGCAATACAGTGCAGAGTATTGGATCTTGGGAGACCTTATGACGCCCGAGAAATCTCGCGCCGGGTCGTTTGCGAAAAGGGTTTTTAAGGTCGAGGAAGCTGATGTTGTTTTCGTGCCCTTTTTCGCGACTATGAGTGCAGAATTGCAACTGGGGACCGCAAAAGGAGTGTTTAGAAAGAAGGAAGGGAATGAGGATTATGAGAGGCAGAGGAAGGTTGTGGATTTGGTTCGTGGGTCGGATGCGTGGAATCGTTCTGGTGGGAGAGATCATGTGCTTGTTCTGACTGGTAATTAGTTTGATTTGATTTGATTTGATTTGTGTTCTTCGATTTAGGTGTGTTTGTTCTATGAGGATTAGTGGTTAATGTTTCTTTTTGGTTCTCGGATTGGATTGGATTTAGGTCTTTTCTACGAGTAAGTCATTAGTTTCTTGCGGGTTAGAATTTTATAGCCAAGCAGCGATGACCGGTTAAACAATGGAAATAGCTGTTGACATCAAATGATGTTGGAGGATATTTGAATTCTGTGTGTAGGAGTCACGTTTAGTAACCTTTAGGGACTAGCGTGCTGTTTCGTGCCACTTGAAGTGGGTTGACTTGGGTATGATTTTGATGGAGTTACACCCGCTCCTCTCCTGAATTTGGGTTTTGTTAGCTTTATTTAGGTTTTGTTGGTTCATCAATTATGTTTCTTTCTGCCGCATGTTCACGTTCATATTAGTTATTATTTTCTTTTGCTTGTTGGGTTGAATAATATATATAGATTTACCGTGTTTGATAACTTAATGCTAAAATTTTAGTGTTAAGCACATTTGTTAACGTACTGTAAAACATGCGGAAGTTTTCTACATTACCAAGAACTGGGGTGAAAAATTAAACTAGAATTTCTGGCTTCTTGATATGTGCTAAAAATGACTTATAATTGTCATTGCAAGATGTTAGACCTAAAAATCTCGTCGTTAACCCAAATTTTTGTCAATTCATATATTTGCACTTTCAACAGTTCTTTTTTTTTTAGTACTAAAAATTCATGATGATCAATTTAAAATTAATGACAATCAATTCAGTGCTTAGTTCTTTGTTAATCAAACTACCCCTTGTTTACTTGTGTGGGTAGGTTATATTAGAGGTTTTTTGCACATTTGAGTTTTTGTGTCTGACAAAAGATGACAAGTTAAAGAATAAAAAAACTGATGGCATGAAATGTAGTTGGAGTTTGTTAGATCTCATTATTTAGGAGTTTATTGATCTCTATGTTTTTGTCCCCCTTTTACTTTGGTGAAAGAGTATATCCAATTACACCCCCTTCTAAAGTCATTTTTTCTCTTGTAGAGGAATAAACTTTTTTTTGGGTATTGAATATCCTTTGTTTAGAAGAGAACGTGAGCAGCAAGGCTCTCACCCTAGTGCTCTTTGTTTGGACAGGCCCACGGACCAATAGAAAGTTAATCAGAGGGCTTTTTGACAACCCTAAAGACAAATAACAAAAAACAGAATTTAAATAAACAAGGAAAATAAAATGACAGAATTTAAATAAAGAAAGAGATAAAATTTACATGGTTCGGTCAAATAGACCTACGTCCACGGGCGAGAGAGGAGTAAAATTTCACTAAAAGAAGAAAATTACAAATGCCTTAGGAGAGTGTTCTTAGGTCTCAAATGATCACCATACAAAAAAAATAGTAAAAGCTGACCTTAAAAGATCGCAACGTCTTTTACTAAATTCATTTGAACTGGGATTGTTTAAAATTAAAACCAATGCAACATATTTATATATGAAAATTTTGGGAGTTGCCCACAAATGCAATCGATGTGGGATTGCCAAAGAAACAAGTTTCTCTCTTTTCTCGATGTGGGATTTGAGAAAACAAAAGGAAGGCTCCTTTTTCCAATGTGGGAAAGAGTCACCTAACAAATCTCCACCTTGTCGAATTCCAACATTAACAAATATTAAATAACAAATCTTCAAATCTCAAATCTACTCCACCTTCTCCACAAAAGCCCCAATGGGCTAATCAACAGAAGCGGATACTAAACAAAACAAATCCAAACACTGCTTGAACTTGTAGACAGAAAAGGAGGCTTAATAAACAAATCCGCAAAATTGTCTGAACTTGAATAAATGAAATGCACACACCATACTGTCAACTGCACTCAAATATGGAACCTGTGCCAAATCCTCCTGTTCAAATGTCTGAGCAGCAAATAGTCGAAAATGGCTAACAAATGGAGTACTCGTGAACTTTGTATTTTTTATGCCAAAATTTTCAAAATAATTATTCTGGGTCAAGAATAATTCTCCAATTTCGCGATCTCCCTTAATTTCCAAACCAAGAATCTTCTTAACTGCTCCCAAATTTTGAATACCAAATTCACTACTTAACTGCAATTTCAAAGTGAATATTTCTGACAAATTCTTGGTAACAATAAACATGTTAGCAATATAAGACAACAAATAAACAAATGACCAATCACTGAACCTCCGGAAGAAAACAAAACTATCAAACATGTTTCTCAAATAACCATCAATGAAGGTCAACAAATACCTGAAATCTTCCTTAAACTGAACACAAGATGGTCTCCACAAATCTGAACAAACGTCAGAATCAAACACTGATGATGATGAGGCTACAACTGAACCAAAAACAGTAGATCCCTGCAGAGAATACAATTTACCAAACCTGCAAGTTTTCATAACAACAAGAGCACTATAAAACACATTCAAAACTCCACCTTCAGTTGTGTATCTGCACCCAAAATTCTCTAAGGTGCCTAAAGAGATGAGATTTTTCTTCAAGTTAGAAAAATTTTCCATTTTCCTCATCTGTCACAACACTAGCCTCGGCAATTTTAGTATTTTTCTCACTAAATTTTTCCTTTTGCTTATTTTTCAACTTAAAGCAATTGGATTTGATGTACTCCAATTTGTGACAATAATTGCGCACCAAATTGTTATGCTTAGATCTACTATTCTCAAATTCCTTTTTATCAGTTCTGCTCTTAACAACCAAGCAATCGGTTTGACCACTATTAATTTCCCCAGTAATATTCATATCAATCTGCTTCTTAGATTTTAATGCGGATTTTATTTCCTGATACGAAATGGTTTCTTTACCATAAATTATAGTATCACGAAAATACTTAAAAGATTGAGGAATAGAACACAATAACAAAAGAGCCTTATTCTCATCATCAATTTTCGAATCTATATTTTCCAAACCCATAATAATAGAATCAAATTTATCAAGATGAGAAAGTATAAATGTACCTTCTGCCATACGCAGCATGTATAGACTTTGTTTCAAATAAAGTCTGTTTTTGACTGTTTTCTTCATATACAAAGTTTTGAGCTTATCCTACATAGCTTTAGCCATGGCCTCCATAGCTACCTCCCGCAAAATCTCATCAGAGAGATTCAAAATAATTCCGGATCTCGCTCTTTTATCTACCACAGCAAATTATGAATCTGTAACATTGGCTGGTTTAGCCTTTACTCCCTGTAATGCCAAATCAACTCCGTCTTGAACCAAAATGGCCTCTATCTTAAGTTGTCACATATCGAAGTTGACATTGCTGTCGAATTTCTCGACCACAATTTTTGTTATTGTCATGTTGTCAAAAATAATTGTCCAGAAACTTCCTCAAATAGCTTAAAACTCTGATACTAGTTTGTTAGGACAGACCCACGGACCAATAGGAAGTTAACCAGAGAACTTTTTGACAACTCAAAAGACAAAAAACAAAATACAGAATTTAAATAAACATGATAAATAAAATTTTAGAATTTAAATAAAGAAAGAGACAAAATTTACGTGGTTCGGTCAAATAGACCCATGTCCACGGGCGAGGAATGAGCAAAATTTCACTAAGAGAAGAAGATTACAAATGCCTTAGGAGAGTGTTCCTAGACCTCAAATGATTACCATACAAAAGAGATATTAAAAGCAGACCTTAAAAGATCGCAACGTCTTTTACTAAACTCATTTGAATTGGGATTGTTTAAAACTAAAACCAAGGCAACATATTTATATATGAAAATTTTGGGAGTTGCCCACAAATGCAATCGATGTGGGATTGCCAAAGAAACAAGTTTCTCTCTTTTCTCGATGTGGGATTTGAGAAAACAAAAGGAAGGCTCCCTTTTCCAATGTGGGAAAGAGCCACCTAACACTCTTTGCTAGGATTTTTTGGAAGCATGCAGTGGGAGAGTCTATATAGATTTATTTTGGTTCGGGGATTACTTTTTGGGCCAGAGGGAAGATCTCATAGAAATCTGGATCATTGTCTAGATCTAAATTTCAATAACTGAAATTGAAATATTATAGGTTGGTTTTCTAATATAATCTAACATTATCAAATTATATCAGAACAGAAAACCAACCTATAACTTAAATCTTACGTTCACCTATTAAAATTTTAGAAACCCTAATCGCTGTCTTCCCTTCTCCCTCTGGTCATTTACAAATTCTCCTCAAGCCGCCTCCTCTCTCTCGCTGTGTGTGTGTGAAGCAAGACAGCTTCTTTACTGGATGGAAAGCAAAATATAGGATCCAGGCAATTAATTCTGAATTCAGAAACTTGTTATAGCAAAATCCATTTCACTCGCCTGGTTCTGATTTCCCTGATTTTCATGCCCTTTCACTACTGGAACATATATATTTTCCCCCTCTTTTATTTTAAAGGAAGCAAATGCACTCTGTCACAAAATTTGCTTGGAATATTTTGTGGCAATTTCTTCATTTGCAAAATTAATAAAATTCTAGTTGAGATTCCTGTTTCCAATTTGCTTGCCTATATGATCTTCATATTCAAATGGTCAAATTAGGCACACATGGTTGGATTACATATATATATATATATATCATGAATTTTACAAGTGTTGGTTTTTTTTAAGCAAAAGACTTTAATCATATCTATCTCAACCAATTATAGATGTTTAATGAAAAAGAATTATAAATCTGTTCTGTGTTCTAGTCCCACTCAAGACACGCTTCTAGGCCTAATGGATCTTTTAATGGTGGCTGTGATGCTTTATCTAAATGAAAAATAATCATTTTTAAGGTTTTGGATGACTTATGGCCTATGTAAAGCTTTTGAACTTGTTTGCAAGTTTATTTTGTTGAAACAATTGAATTGCTCAGACACTTTTTATTGTCTCTATGTCATTCATTAATAAATCTTGCACGGTATCTAGAATGTATTACAAGCCATATATATATATATATATATATATCTGGACAGATGATGAACAGCTGTGGTTCATCACTTTGCATTTATTTATGTATGCATCAAACTTACCAGTTTATCTTCTTCAATCAAAAAATCAAAGTTACCAGTTTGCCTGCTCAAAATAAGGAGACCGCAAGCATGCTTTAGCAGCTTATGTTTTCAGCCTCTGAATTTCCAGGTTATGTTAAATATTGAAGCATTCTTTGGCAGACCCAGTGGCAATGTGGCATGTCAGATCGGAGATAGCCCCAGCTATTCTCCTAGTTGTAGATTTCGGAGGGTGGTACAGACTTGACTCCAAGTCATCCAATGGTGGCACATCAGATGTGATACAACACACCCAAGTTTCATTGCTTAAAGATGTAATTGTGCCATACACTCATCTACTCCCAAGGTTGCAGTTATCAGAAAACAAGGAACGAGGAACTCTTCTTTACTTTAAAGGAGCTAAACACAGACATCGGGTCAGTACTCCTCTAGATTTATCAATTTTAGTAGTAATGTTGTCTGCTATTTCCAAGAATTTGATGTGCATTAGAAGTTTATCGTTTATCTGGGGGTTGGGCCTTTTTTTTGGGGGGGGGGGGGGTTGGAAGACTTTGCACAAATCCATATCGGCATTTGGATTAGCATCTCTAGCATTGTATTGCCACGAATATGGGGTGACTAAGGGTGGCATTTGCATGCACTCGCTGGCCACTGTTCTGTGACTTGTAGTTTGTGAACTCTATCAAAGTAGGTTTGTATTTGTTACTTGCTTGGACACAGAATTTTGAGCCAGGAAATGGCACATTTTGTTCTAACAGTTTTTAAAACCATAGCATTATATCATTCATTAAAAAAGCACAACACTCAGAGTGCAAAGTCTTTGCTCTGAACTTTTGTATATCTCTTATTCTTGCCTTAATGCAGTATGGTAAAAGTTTTAGTTCATGCCCTTAAGCAAGCTCATCTCAAGTTGGAAAGATAATGAGTAAATTTGAGGTAGCAATTTTCCATTTATGGTGATTAATAGCTCGGCTCCCATGTGAAGATGTGAAAATACTTTGCCTGGATTCAACTATAGTTATTAAGTTAATTACTTCAATTCTTCCTTAAATGCCACCATGGGTGGATATCCATAGTAATTTCCTTCGATTGGTGGCTGCTTGGATATTCTGAAAAATTAGACTGGGATGTCAGCAGAATAAAGAAGAGAGCTTTATTTCTTGTTGTTGTATTTACTTTTAATTTTCACTGAATGTTTTTCTAAAGTTGTCTTTACAGGGAGGCCTCATTCGTGAGAAATTATGGGATTTTTTGGTTGGTGAGCCTGATGTTATAATGGAAGAAGGCTTCCCTAATGCTACTGGGAAAGAACAGTCGATCAGAGGAATGAGAAATTCTGAATTCTGCCTGCACCCAGCTGGGGACACCCCCACTTCTTGCAGACTCTTTGATGCCATCCAGTCTCTTTGTATTCCTGTAATTGTTAGTGATGAAATTGAGCTCCCATTCGAAGGAATGGTTGACTATGCAGAATTTTCCATCTTTGTGGCAGTTAGTGATGCGTTGAGACCAAATTGGCTTGTGCGGCATCTTAGGAGCTTTTCTGAAGGGCAGAGAGATAAATTTCGCAGAAATATGGCTAAGGTTCAGCCCATATTTGAGTTTGATAATGGGCATCCTGGTGGAATAGGGCCAATCCCGCCAGATGGTGCTGTGAATCATATTTGGAAGAAAGTTCACCAAAAGTTACCACTGATAAGAGAAGCTATAATACGAGAAAAGCGAAAGCCAGCTGGCGTATCAGTTCCACTTCGCTGCCATTGTACATGAAAACCATTTGTTTGTTTTTAGCAGTATAATAGTGTAATACAGAGTCATGGAACACACGGTTCAGATGATGATTTCCCCCCTTTGGCAATGAGAGGATTCCAATGAGACTTAAATCATGATGAGATATGGGCAACATTGTTGTTTGCTGTTTTTATGATATTGTTATCAATTGCTGTATTTATGATATTGTTATCTAAGTCTTCAGTTAACACACCAACTCTCATAACTTGTATTCTTATGTGGATATCATTATTTTTGTTCATCATCCACCGCATTCTGCAGGAAGGGTCTGGGTGGTGTCTGGTTAAAAGGTGTGGGCAAACAAATATAAATTGTTTGGGCTAATGGTATGGAAATGATGGTTTGGGAATCAAACTCAAGAGATATGAGTTTTTTTGTGAAATTCAACAAAATTTAAGTAGAAGGATGGGTTTCGACTGAAACCGAAGGATGAAACCTAAGGAAAATAAAATAGCCATTTTGCTCTCCACCTTCCATTCATCTGTCAGTCTCGTCGCCGTCGATTACTCTCTCCCGCCACGACGCATCTCAGCCAACGCCACCACCGTCAACGGAGGATTTCGGTGGCCTCCTCTACCTCCGGATCTAATCCCCTTCCTTATCTTCCTCCATCCATTCTTGCCCTTTCTTCTCTGCAGAACCTTCTCGAACAATGATGGGTTCCTTCCTTCTCGGACAAGGTTGCTGATGCCACCAGTCTTCTCTCCACAACCTCAGATCTAATGTCCACCCATTTTATGAAACATTTTTATCAAATATAAAAGAGTGACAATTAAAAAAAAAAAAAAAACCCTCATAATTTCAGATCTAAAATAGGAGCATTGTACAGATGTAATCCTAAAAATTTTAAAAAAAAAAAAAAAATCTAAAAAACCTATTGGGCAAATTATTTCCGAACATGACCCAGGACGGTCGAGTATTCAACACTCGACGAATTCGAAGACCAGCACCTGGGCAGCAGTAGAGAAGCCTGTCATGGATGGCGTTTCTAGTGGCGATTGGAGGGCTCAACTTCAACCCGATTCTCGTTAGCGTATTGTCAACAAGATGTATGTACTCTTCTCCATCTCTATTTCATTTGATTTTTTTTTTTGGGAGATTTGAATTCAAATGATCATTTTGAATTGGGCAGAATGGACAGCATCTTCCCTTTTCTGTCAATGGGGGATTGCATGAGCTCAAGAAGACTGCTGTTCGGTTTGAGGGTGGTTAGGGTTTGGGCCGCGGGAGAGGAGAAGAGGAGAAGATAGGGAAAGAAGAGGGCGGGGTTAAGGTTAGGGATGAATTCATCGAGTGTTGAACACTCGATGATTATTGGTTGAATGTTTAACCGTCGACCAACGGTGGTCAAGAACTCTTGATCAACCTGGGTTACATTCAGAAATAATTTACCTAGTAGATTGTTTTATAATATTTTTTTTATTTTTAGGATTACATCTGTACATTGCTTCTAAAATAGGTTCTTTTGCGCGTTAGGTTGCTGCAGTCATTTTTTTTAATCAAGTATTATGGATTCCTTAATATGGGTTCAATTATCAGTGAAGGTTGCTGCCTTTTTTTTTTTTAAAGGAAAATTTCAAGTATTATGGATCTCCTATCAATATTTTTAGTTATTAAGGGTCTTTAACAAAAAAAAAAAACAGTAAAGGTTAAGCTTAAAATATTTTTTTTATCAATTATGGGTTTTTAACTCCGATTCCAATTCTAATTTTTAAAATATTTTATTTCGATTTGGATTTCAATTTTTGAATACCAACCAAATGCCCCCTTAGAAGTTGAAGGGAGGGGTGTTTCTGCAGAAGGAAAGCTAACAAGGGTCTCAACGCCTGGAGTATAAAGCATCTCTCTGCAGCAAGAACGGATATCCAATACCTCTCCTCTTTGAAGGAAACACAAGAAGCAAGACACTTATCACAAAGCCAACCACCAGAGGTATAGTGTTTGTCACCTTTCTGGGCAATTTCAGATGATAACATGCCAAAACATCGGTATGTGATGCTGCAAAGGTAAGAAAAACAATGATGGAAAGTGATGCATGGAACAGATCAGCCCATCGCAGCCTGTAGTCGGATGGCACGCATGGCTTCCTCCTACCTCCATTGAAAGTCCTTATCCCCCTATACGTTGCCACGCCATAGTACAACCTACCTGTCGCTGTCCGAAAGCTATCTGTGAGTGCGAAGAAAATACAGGAAGCTGCAGAAAGAATCAAGAAGATGTTCATGAGCCACCGGTTTAAGGTATCACAGTTTCCATCATTGGTTAGAAGAGGTGCAAAAATCGTGAAGGCGAGTATGGTTGCAGTAGGCAGGAGAACATTAAGACGAGCAGTGCCACTCAGTATCGCATTTAGGGCATTCAAACACTGAGTATCATCGGTTTCATCTTCTTTTACGTACAAGTAGTCGCTGTTGGGTTCACAGCTTTCTATTAGGTCTTGGGTGCTAGAATTGTCCATTTCCAGCAATCTAGAAAACGGGGTAGGAGTTGGAAAAACATGGGTGGAAAGGAAACTATTATGTACCTCGTAGTGTAGGCGTGTAAGGTGATTCCTTGATCAAATCGCGAGGACAAGCAATTCCATTCCTCGACTCTTAAACTATTTATTCCTTCTCCATGATTCCATTTCACAGAGAGCAGAATTCTTCAGCCGCATGAAATTTTCATCGGGTGGGCATCAGAATAAACTGAGGGGTTCATTTATTTATTTATTTGTTTTTTGTTACGTGAAGATTTGAATCCGAGATCGTTAGATTGGGAGAAGAGAGTTACCACTGTATTGTTTGCTTGGACTAAGGGGTTCATTTATAAATGCACAAACGGCCTCCAATCTTGTTCACCCTAACGGTTTTAGCCCTTTACGAAATAATATGTTAAATTAATTAATATTTATTTAAAAAAATTTTATATTTTTTATATTTACATATTTTTATATATTTAATGAATTGTTTATTTAATTATAATTATAATTTTTTATATTATTTATTTTATAATTAATAATTATATATTTGATCATTTTAGATTTTTATTATAAAAGATGACTATTCTATTATTTTAATAAAATAATTAATTTTTGTATAAAAATTTTTATATTTTTTATATTTATGTCATTTATGTCTTTGATTACATATCCGTTTAATGTATTTTTATAAATTGTTATTAAGCCGCATGTTCCGTATTCTTTTTTGTTTCCTCGTTTTCGTATTCCTGCAACCCAGATGACAGGGGGGAAGTGTCAAACAAACCATTACATCTTTGGTTCCCCAGAAAGTTGACTGAAATCATCATGTTCTGTGTTGACTTCTTCATCAATATTGATCTTAATGGAACTGAGCTCGTATACTCCTACGGGGGGCCTGCGGCAAAGAGATCCCTGGTCCTCGGACTTGTTCATGTTGGTCAAAGGCTCAAGGTCTGGGCAAAAGTATCTCACCTGTTCTTTGCAGATGATTTTATTTTCTTTGCCCAAACTAGCTCCAAGCTGATGTGGATGGCCATTAATTGCATCAAGTCCTGCTGCTCTGTCGCAGGCCAGACAATTAACCTGCAGAAATCCAGAGTATTTTTTCTTTAAATGTTAATAGGGTATATGTCCATAAGCATTGTTGATGCAGTGGGCGTCCCCATTGGACTTGGGTAAGTACCTCAGTTTTTATCTGGCATGGTAGAAAAACGAAGAGACTATTTATTCTTAGTTGAGAAGTAAGCTGCCTCTCTCTCCATGACAGAGGAGGCAATTTTGATCAACTTTTTTTGAATGTCGCTACTACTCGCATTTCAGTTGAAGGTTGCAATGAACTTCATTAAAAAAAAAAAAAAATGAGGACAGTTTCTATGGCGGACTAGTGAAGATAGGTGGAAAGTTCATAAGGGTACATGGAGCGGTGTGTCTCCGAAGGAGGTATGTCTAGGCATTCAGGAATCTAGGGTAGTCAATGGAGCCTACCTGACAAAATTGGCCTGGAATAAAAGTGACTAGGCCCCTACGTAGATGGGTTTGTTTGCTGGAAGCAAAATACAGTAGGGGAAGCAATTGGGAAGATTGCAGGATTTCTACCTGGATCTCACGTATTTCAAAAACTGATTGTTAAAGCTAAGGAAGCATTGGAGGGTCTTCATTCGATGGTTAGAAAGATCAGGCTTTGGAAAGACAAATGGATCAAACCTCACCCATTACACTAGGAGGCTTTAGTGGAAATTCCGGAGCAAGGGAAGAATGTTACAGTGGTGGGAGCTGGGACGGAAATTGGGAAGGAACCGGTAAGAACCGGATTTCCCAGAGTTATGTGCCAATGTGTAGCGTTCAATTCAGGCCTTAGGCCCCATCCAGACACCCCCCGCCCCCAAAAAAAAAAAAATCCATCAACCATCGCTTCAAAAACTTGTAAGGTCACAATAATGAAGAATAAATAATAAATGTTGAGCTTGATTATTATGAAACCTCCTGTTTTAGTATCAGGTTGTGTATCCACGTACACAAGTAGATGCCAAGGGACATCAATCATCAGACGACAAAACTAGTGCTACAAGACCGGAAATGATAGAAACAATATTCTTATATTAACTGCAATATTTCAATTCAACCTCAATAAAAAAAATGGTGTCTTGACAATCGCGGCTTTCTACAATTACTCAACATATGGTACAAAGCAAAACTTATGTATACGGAACCAACTGGACATGTTCAACCTATAGGTAATAACACCAACCCTAGAAGAGATTCGCCAAAAAAATTTGCAGAATATCTTTTCAGTGGGTTGGGGACATGTAAAATGTGACAATTTATGTACAACATACCAAACAAACTGATCAAAAGACATGACAAGAACATGTAGAGCAGGCAGAAGCATCACTTATTTCCACCTTGCTTCTCTGAATCTGATCTAGATGAATCATCTTCGTCTCTAAACCCACAAAGTTTGCAAGGGTTAGAAAACCTCTCTGAACACCAGTCATCTGGCACACTCAAAAAGTATGTGGACATGAACTTCCTGAATCTCTTTTTGTACTCTTTCGGGGAGATGACAGTGGGCAGAACATTTTTGGGTACAACAAGCGAGGACTTCACCCACGTCTCCAGTTGCTTGTCCCAGGTATACTGCCTAAGATAATCAATAATCCCACATGCAAGTTCTCGCCGTTGTGCATCCACACCAACAAGTAGGGAATAATCCATAACATTGATTGACTGCATGTGAAAACAAAAACAAAGTCAGCCACTGTAGACTTGAATGCATGCAATGGAAAGAGTGTTATTATGGGACTATGTGATATGTTCATCATTGGTACTGTAAATTTGTCAACATTCTCTGGGGAGAGAGAAAAAGTTGCTAGCCTTTTAAACTTACATTAAGGAAAGCTGTATCATTCCAAACACCTCGCAGCAAAAGCCGCTTTGATTTTCTACTGACATACATTGGAGAGGTGTTCATATCATCGACAAAATTCTGATCCAAAAGGACATCATCAGAACCATCTACAACCGAATTGAATCGAGCATGCAGAGCACCTTTGAGATCATACTGACGAGTAATATTTCGACCAAATGTGAGATTCTCCATCACCATCAAATCATGTTTTGTCTCCTTCCCACTCTTTGGTCTTATAGTAACCTGCAAATTCATACTGTAAGCAACAAGACAGACAATACATTATAAACCTAAGATATGGACAGAACAAACCTGATAAATCCCAAGAATTTTCGCAAGGCAAGTCTGGTTTCCTGATTCAAATGACTGGATCATGTATCCAAAATAATCTAGCGCAAACTTCAGAAATGATTCAAATTCTGTTTTCTTGATTTCCTTGATGATAAACCTATCATCAAGTGTTTTTGCAAAGAAGGATTTGCTTTTACCACCTTTGGCATCCCAGTTCTTACAACGGCTTAGTGAAGCAATATAATCAAGCTCAGATGGACAGAATCGGCTCCGAAGATCATGGAAACGATTTGCATACAGACAAACTACAGAATATTTTCCCTTTCCAGGTGATCTTCCAATGCCCAGGGAGACTTCTGGATGAAGTGCCCCCAGTGAAATTATAGAATCTAACAAATTCAACCCATCAAAACTGGTGGAGCGTGCCTCTTCGGAAGAAATGCTTGACATGGAATGGGTTCCATCTGAATCCAAAGAACTACTAGATGACCAATATGGTGTAGCAAAGGAAGCATTTCGGCCCAGGCTGACTGAATTTTCAAAAGTTTTTGTCACCAAACCCCTCTCTCTCTTGCTATCCTCATCAAAATTTTCTGGTTGAGCAGGCAAATCCATCAACAAGGTCAAGGCACATGCAATTACACTCGACAGTTCGCCCTCAAAGTCTGACACAACAAATTCATCATTAAGGAGAGGAATATGCATCTTTAGTCCCTCCTCAGTAATCAATTGATGAATTATGGGTAAGCAATTTGGTGTATGAGTGAAACTGGGTTCAAATTTTGGCAAGTAACCTCTTTGAAGATCTTTCAAGTATTCCTGTCGGATTTCCAGGAACGGAGTCCACAGCCATGCTGTTGAGTTCTCTAACTTGGATAGGAGTAAAGGAGGAGACAAACGCCGCTGAGACATATCAAGGTCAAAAATAGAACCACTATCTTCAAGATCTGCAGTAATTGGAATTGTTCTATCACCATTCTGCTGATCCAATCTAGGTAATGTTTCTCTACTTTCATCACTGATGTGAAGATGTGCAGATGAAATGGATCTCACCATGCAATCTTGGTCAGATGATTTCTTTGAATCCAAACTCTGCTCTGTTGTGACATTGCTATTTTCAGCAAAATCAATTGTGTTGGATTTATCACTTAGATCTCCTGATTTTTCAGTGGAGCCTTCAATAGGAATCTCCCTAGCTGGATCACATGCTTGTTCAGTTGATTCTAACTTGATTTTTGGATCCCAGTTATCTGACACAGCTTTATGCCCATTAACAGAGTGATTCTCTCTTCTGTGAGTAGACCCACCTGCAACACCATTATCCTTCATACTGGGCCGTTTTGTCATTTTATAGGCCACATTAGGGCCAAGAGTTCCAGAATCAGAAAAGAGCAAGACATGCAGACGTCGATCCCAGACATATGACTCGAGAAGAAGCTCTAATAATAAGCGATTCAGGCAGAGAAATTTGTAAGCACCATGCTTTGAGATACCATTTTTAAGAACAGTCTTCTGGATGTCTTCCTGTAATTTTTCAACAGAAAAGAAAGAATCACATAGGCATATTTAGAGCATAGAGTGAGAAAGGCATTCCTCATCCAAGTTGAAACAAAGGAACATATACAAATGCAAGAAAATGACATTAGCAGTAAGGTGTGCAAGAATCTCTAGGCAAGGAGCACATACCAAGTTCAGCAAAATATAGCACACTAACCTACTGTAAGACTGCACATACAAATGCTAAATAAAACTTAACCCAATCATATTAGATCTAAAACTAGCTTTTCTCATCAACATTAATTTGCCTCCCTTTCATCCAATTTTATTTACAGCCATATTTTAGTTAAACCAATGGTTGGCATTTTGAAGCTCAGTGGATCTCCTGTAGTTCCCTTAAGCCTCCCTCTGGTTTTAAGAGCACCTCTAGTTTATTATATGTGATCACTTCCATCTACGAGGGTACCAGGTGATCCTTTTTGTACATGGCCAAACCATTTTAATCTATTTTATCTTACTTTATTTATAATTCAACTACCCACAACAAATTATCAACAGAAAAATACATAGATATACAAAAACAAAACTTACTTCAATATTCAGATGGGGGCACTGCAACCTCAGAGACATAAGCAGCTTTTTCTATTTATTATTACCACTAATAACATTCCAAATATTGACATGCTAAAGTAACATATTGATCTCAAGCATAAAACTGCACTCCACCAAAACCCATCCATTTCTAGTTGTAACATACGAACATCCACAAATTATGTTGTGAATCCAAACTGCACTCTACCAAAACCCATCCTTCATTTCTAGTTGTAACATACAAACATACACAAATTACGTTGTGAATCCAAACACAAATGCATCAAGAGGGAGATCCTTTTCCCCTTCAAATAGGCATTATATATAGAACCAAAAGGCACCAAGAGAATCCTGGCCATGACAAACCATCTGCCAATCAGAAATGAACCTAAAATACTGACAAGATACCTACATTAATATCAGAACACCTTATAAAACTTTATCCTTGCACAAAAAGATAAAGGCCTTCCATCATCCTAGAGGATGGAACAATTTTTTTGATATAAATGAACAGAGGGAAAGAGAAAGACGATAGAACAATTGATTGAGCAATTTTTGGATTTGTTATTTTTATTCCTGATCTGTCTAGGGCTTGTATGTGTTATTTGCAAGGTTGCCGCTAAACCAAATTGATATACTAAAAAGACTGGAGAACTTGAGCCATGCTACATGGTTAGACACACATCCAAACAGACATTAACCCTTTTTCGTATTTTAATGAGGTAATGCCATAACATATAATCGCACTCGAACATAATAATTAGTACTGACCTCAAATTCTGAACTTTCCTGCCTCAGCATCTCTTCGACATCAGAAAATTCCCTTAGCGGACCATGATGTTCCAGTGTTACACCTGCAAATCTAGAGCTTATCTTCTGCAGATATGCGGCAACATCTGTGAAAAGCTTCATCCCTTTTCTTAAAACCTACACAAGATTTTAAAGAAACAGAACAAAAAACACTCAGTACTTTTGCTGTTCTGAAGGTGTTTAACATCATCAAGTACCAGAATTGGCATTTGGCTTTGGGGTTAAAGGGAAATACGTTCTCATATTCTTTAGCAAGACACTCTTGTTTAATTGAATTGCTGAATTCCAACTTCTCAAGTGGCACGGTTACAGAGTATGTTACAACTGGAGAATATCTGAACATAGCAACCATAGGGCCCAATCTGCAAAACCCCAGCAGATAACAAGGTCACAACTAAATTAGGAATTATTTCTATCAATTCGTATAATATATTTTTCAAAGTCCATTTCTTGTTTCACAACTCCCTCCTCTCTCTCTCTCTCACCATTCACAAGTTCATCAAATTTACATTTTTAAAATCTTGGAAATAGCATTTTATCAGAACTATGCAAGGGATAATAGTAGAAACACGCTTGACATAATGGTATTTTGAAGCAATTCATACCCGAAAAAGTATATAAAGTCTCTGTGCACAGAATGACCACAGCTAGATAACTTAATAGAAGACGAGTGGTGTGAGAAGCTGAGCTCCAAAAACTTTCCAAATGACAGACCATGAGCAGCAGCAGATATCAAAACCCTCTTGGTAGGCTTCAAAATTCCCTTTTGGCTTCTGCATTTTAAACATCGACTCCACATCCAAATTTTTCCTTCTGCTTCCCCAGGTAACCAGGATTCCGTAGGGATTCGCTTAATTTGTATGGTAAGCTGCTTATCATGGTGAGCATAATAATAGTAATGTGCCTCAGGCAATTCATTGCATGCGGTGCAGTGGAGCCTCTGCAGAATTCAAAGATTCTATCAGTTCCACCATAACGCAAGAAGAGGCAAGACTTTCAAGCAGATCATAAGTCACTTTTAAAGCCCTGAAGTGGAAGATGTACTGCATTTATACACATGGATCTTAATATCAATTGGAAAGGACCTGTATCAGCCACAGCCAATTCCAATACGGCTCATCACAGGGGTGCACTTCCTTTACACCCGCCATGGCCGCATGGAAAGGCCATGAAATGGTCAATATATATTGGTTTCGACTTGCAACTTTATAGTGATGACCATGACCAGTGACCCCGAATTAAATCCATAGTATGCATAGAAAGTGTACAATACTAGGACCTAATATGCAATACTTCCCATTAAAAATTAAAAATCATCCAACAGAATTACAAAAGAAAGCTAGAAAAGACTGAAATTTTTCCTAACTAGTGAAAAGTTACCTGATTCAGTAAATTATCCCGCAAAAATTTTCCAAGAGGAACATCAAAATTCCTGTAGAACTTGATGTGAGAAAAATGGCTCTGCTCACAAATTCTCCCCTTCAAGGCATTGCGCCTAGACATCAAAACCAGTATACTCTGGGAGTCCATTACTGTGCCGATGTCATCCTTACCTTGCATCTCATCTTCATCATTGATGTTAGCCTTTTTTGAGTCAGGAGCAGTATCAGGGCCATTTGACAAAGGATGAACTTTTCCACTATCAACTGCCTTATTTTCATCAGAACCGCCTTCAGACTCCATTACACCATTGTCAAGTGCCTCGGGAGACCCCAAGATCAGAAGAGTTGTTGACAGTTGGTTTTCAGATTCATTAGCATTTAAGCCCAAGTAGGTGGACATAGACTGGTAAGCAGTAGGGAAACTATCTCCTATAACTTGCTTTAAAGAAGCTGAAATGGAAGAGAACCCAGAAAAAATGACTGGAGAGTAGGGCTCATAAGACAGCATCAAGTTGCCTTCTCCACCTATATCTACGTTGTGGGCGCCTTCTGCATGGAATCCATTGGAAAGTGGTACATCAGTAGTAGATGATGAGGTAGTCATTGTCGACTCCTCCAAACAAGGATCACCCAGGTCACCAGACGGAACAAAGGGCAATAGTTGCACATTTGGAAGTGAGTTTGCTACTCCACCAAAAGGGATAGTAGAGAACATTGCCCTCTGATCCACAAGAAAAGAAGTCTCCAAAATTAAATGATATGCCATCACAACTGCAATCTGAACAACACATTTAATTCTCTTCAATTCATCACTATGAGCACCCTTCAACAAAACCTGCAAGATAGGTTACATACATGTTACATCAGGAATTCAAACAACTATTTAAGGTTATTTCTTGCTCATTAAGAAGAAAAGAGAGAAAGTTTTAACCATTTAACATGCAATGATTACTTGCTTACAAATGAACCTCAATTTAGAGGCCAACAAATGTTGCATATGGAGCATTGATATGTAAATTCAGAGCATTTAAAAGAAGAATCGGCAAGTTAACATACTCACAATTGGATAAATTTAAAGATTGAATGACTAAGCTCATTAAAACAACCAAAATCAACTCATTAAACAACCAAAATCAAGCATCAAGACAAGAACATCGACTAAAGTGCCAATTGGTTCTCCAATTTATTTTGTACCCCACAACAGGCCCTTAACTAGAATGCAATTCACAGGAGCTGACCTGTTCAAGCCTAATTTGGTCTAATGATATATCAGCAATTTTATCCTTCCAGCTAACCTAAGTAACCATGTTTAACCTCAGTTCTTGAACTATTGAAAATGGCCACAAGGCAGTTCAATATGGCTTGTAAAAAGCTAACAGAAAATCTGATAATTGGCCTAGGCTTGAAACCAAAATGGCCTATAGGCCTATATCATACAAAGGAGCCTCCTCAATAAACTAAAAAGTTAATTGTATATCCAAATAACTAAGCATAAATGACCTAGTTCTTATGATATTTAACTTGAAGAAGAGCAAAGAAGGCATATGCGCAGCACATACGCATGAGTAGACTAATCACTAGATCATGATCAAGCTCATTCAAAAGCACCACAAGATACAAACTAACTTTAGAAGTATTAACTCACCGTACAACCTAAATGCATTGGACAACCTTCAAGAAACATAAGCGTCTTGCTAGGCTTCTTTCCACCTTCACCTAAACCAGCATGTTCTTCCACAAATTTTTCAAAATGAAAGGAATCACACTGCTTCAGTTTTTGATTGGTTATATTGTCAGATGAAAAGATTGTGGAACCAGTACAGCGAGCAACTCTCTCTAGGCGATGGAGCTTCATGTCAAAGACTAGTGTCATTCCTTTTGCTAGAATAGACTCCTGGACATCACGTGAAACAGTTTTTTCCACCAAGACCACATTCGGATGGCACAGTTCTATCATCTCAATGACAGATTTCAAATTATCCTTCTCCTGTTTGTAAGATGGTGATCAGTTTTAATAGCGCTATACACATGTCAAGACGATGTAGGATCTTTCAATTGTATTACCTGTTCCATTGCATCAAATGATGACAAAACATTGGAAGATTGGCCAAGAATGCCATGTATCAGCAGCAAACGGGGGTTCTTGTACTTAGTTGGCATGTGCTTGTGTGCAGCATGCTTTTTAAAGACCAGGCCTTTTATCAATTCACTGCAAACCGCTTATTGAGTAAGATCATATAAAAGACTCTACACACAAACTCAAAACCATAGAAGTATCACAATACTACCCAATATCTTATGAGATCAAACTGTGCAACCATAACAAAGTAGAGCCACATCCAGCTCTTGCCTAGCAGCATGCTTCAAAGAAGATTGAAAATACAAAATTTTCATATTTAAATGTCCGGATTATCCAAGAATATTACCTTTGGCTGCGAGAACCAGTTGCAATACACTTCACCTTCACCCAACCCTCTGGATCCATAGCTTTTCCTTCAATTGCATCAGGCTTCACAAATGAAGCCGCTTCCCATGATAGACAAGTAACTATGTCCAACCAATTCTCTTTATTTTCCCCTGATAGAGTAACACCAACAGATTTAAGAAGTTGCCTTACTAGGGATTTGAATTCCCCATTCTTCACCTCTTCCATAGCTCTTCTTTTTTCCTCTTTAAACTTGTAGCTTCCACTACTTTCGTCATCATCAAAGGCACTCCAAGATGAAGGTTTTCCCCATTTAGTGCCGTCACTGCATTCATCATCGTCATTGCAGGCTACACTACTGCTCACGTCATCTTCCATATCTTCCGGTTCAGGAGGTTCCCACACATTGGCATCCATTTCATCAAAAGAAGATGTGTCATTCCCTTCAGTGGGTATGCCAATGCTTTCATCACAACTATGTCTTGCTTCTTGACCGTTTCCTGATATATCAGTTTCCACATCTTTAACCATATCCCTGTTATCGAAAATATTGTTATGCTTATGGTCTTTATGTAAGAATCTGGTATTTCTATCAACACCATCAACTAGAGCAACCGAACTCTTCTTCTCCAGATGCCTATTCGTCCTGACAATATGATCCTCTTGACTGCTATCTGAGCCGCTCTCCTCGTGACCACCCCTAAAATCATTCATAAGGTCAAATGGTAAGCCCACCAATCCAAGGAAAGCAAATTAACCACTCAGTTATATCAAAACTTAGAGTTGGCTCTATACCTGCTATATGCACTCAAATCAACTGAAAAGTCACCTGAAAAGAATAAAGGGAAATACTAAACATCATACAACTTAGCATTTAAAGGTATCATACAGCCCACACCAAAGATTTTAGCATCAGGAAAAAGCCATAAAAGAACTACAGAAAGAGAAAGCAAATTACTGCAGTTTGAGGCAAAGCTATCACTGCTTGACAAAGAAATCATCGGACTGAGCATTCGCGC
This sequence comes from Dillenia turbinata, assembly GCA_037126225.1. Classification (NCBI taxonomy): domain Eukaryota; kingdom Viridiplantae; phylum Streptophyta; class Magnoliopsida; order Dilleniales; family Dilleniaceae; genus Dillenia; species Dillenia turbinata. The sequence continues at coordinate 23,610,319 of JBAMMX010000006.1, read as the reverse complement.
TGTATGAGAAGGACTCAGTCCATCCTGCTTGGCAGATTCATCCTCTTGTTTCTCGCCACAAAATTTACAAGAACGCACAGGCTCTCCACTGTTTAATCTAATAGCGTCTTCATTTGGTAACCTTTTCTTGTCTTCAATCGACATCGTTAACTCCGCACCACAAGCATGACACATTGCACACATCTGGTCCTAAAGGGTCTGAGGCGACCAATTTATTCTGAAGGAATTCCAACCTTGATATCCAAACTTAGTCAAGAGAGGGCCAAGTTAATATGATACCATCATACATAATGAAATTAATACAAACCTTATTTAAACAACTTTTCACACGTAACTCATGTCCAAAAATGTAAACCACATTAAAAAAGATAAAAGATTTTAGATAATTAAAAGTGAAGAAAATTTATAGGTTCTGCCGGTTGAGGGATTAAGCAAGAACGAATTAGTTATTTAAAAAAAAAAAAAAAAAAATTCAGAAGTAGACCCAACTTACGTCGCAAAATTCAGATATATATATGTTGCCGCAATAAACTTTTGAAAATTATGCTAAGAAACAAGAATTAAATTAGATGAGAAATATTTAAAATATAAATATTACTCGGATTCAACACCATAGAGTTAAAGCTTGAATATTAATAACTTAATTAATTAACAGCACGCCATGTGATATACACAGATTTCAAACCGACAACCCTTAAGTTTTCTCGTACATGAATTGAACAAAAGGACAGAAGTTCAGTGCCCCCGCATGTTCAAAAACTAAAGATCCAAATCCCTCAAATTTAACCGAGAAAAAAAATGCCCATCCAAATCATAATTTTTCATATTCGGGGGAAAAAAACTAAAACCATTTTTTCACATCCAAGATGAAAATGAAAGGGAAAATTAGTAAAGGGTCAGATGTAGACAAAAATAATAATAATAATAATTAAATACCAAGAAAGAAAAACCAGACCTACCCAATAAAAAACTAATAAAAGAACCATACAAGAAACCCATATTTGGATACATAAGGGAAATCCATAATTACTAGAACAATTACAACTGATCTGTTAAGGTCACAAACGATCTTTGCAAATATCGACAATGAATTCCCAAATCAAAATTCAAATCAAACAAGAAGCAAAACAAGATTACATGAAAACCCCCCATCAAACCCGACAAAATTTGAAGACTAAAAGAATTTCATATTCAACTTAAAACACAAAGAAAGAGATCGAGAAGATGGAAGGAAGATATTGGACTTACTATTAGAGAAGATAACATCAGGCACTTTCCTGCAACGGTTACTTCAAATCTCTCTCTCTCTCTCTCTCTCTAATTAGAATGAGGTTTTGAAGGTTTTAAGTGTTGGGGTTGAGGATACACAGAAATGGAGAAGGAGAAGGAGAAGAAGAAAACATTGGGGGGGGGAAATATAGGAAGACGATGGGAAGATGGAAGACAGGAGAAGAAAAGAGTTTCCAAGTGGGTCCCACTGAAATTAAAGAAAACTGAATAATAAAAAATGGAATTTCTGTTTTTTCTTTTTTTTTTTTAATTTCATTAACTTTAATCACAAGTTAGAATAAAAAAAGAAAAAAGAAAAATTGTCAATGAGACAACAGAAAAGAAATTGAAAATTTTCAAAGGCCGGTAAAAAATCTACGTCTGCAACGGGACTGGATATGTGCGGATCCACTGCATTTTCTACCGTGCGGCCGATACGTGTAATAAAATCTGGAGAATTGTATGAACAGAGGAGAGAATTTTTGCAATTATGCCCCTCTTTTTCTATTATTTATTCTTTGCACCTCTCTAGTCTTGTCTCTTTTCACGTGATTGATATTATATAGATTAAATTAAAAAATAAACTAAATAATTAAATTTTAAATAATAATTTATTTTAGTAACAAATTTAAAAATTTTTAAATTTAATTAATTTAAAATTATAATATTTTAAAATTTAAATATTTATAATATATTAAAATAGACTGTCATATAAGATTTTGTATATTTATTATTTTATTTACGTGGTCCATCTAGCGTTACTTTGTTTAAATTTTTTAAAATTTATCTTATTGTATTATTTATCTATTTTAGATTTAATAAATAGTATTTTTATTTAAAATTTGTTACTATGGTTATGACTTGTATGCATCACAAACATAATTCAAATTCAAATGATGAATCTCAAGAGACCATATTTTAAAGTATTTTCAGAATCTAAAGTTTTAAAAGAAAGTTGATGGGATAGATTTACTAAATTATTATTTTAATGTTATTTATGAATAACACATTTAAAATATATTCCCCCCCAAAAAATAAAAAAATAAATAAAAATAGATTTTGATTTTAACTTGTAAATCTAAGAGTACAAGACATTCACAAAATTAGGTAGCACCTTCAAAATTAGATTTATTAGTGGTAAGTTTAAGTTACAAAATAACTTTTTATATTTTTAAAATTATTTTAGCATATATTTATAGTAATAATAAAAAATTTAGTTATTTTAAAAAATTGAAACTAAACTAAAACTCGAATAATTAAATAATAATTTAATTTTGATTTAATTATTTTTTCTATAAATTCAATTAACTAAAATCAAAATTAAAAGCGAATGCTTGCCCCTTGCTCACATCTCCATTGTGGGGGGTGGGATAGAAAAATAATTTTGTATTCTGACTCACTGTGTAAAAGTAAATAAATAAATAAATAAATAATAATAAAAATAAAAATAGGACAAGACTGCAAAAACCAAAGGGCAAACAGATTCCCTATATACGCGGCCTCCGAGACTTAGGTACCGTAAGTTGGCGGTGTAAATTATGAATAAACCATATATCGCCACGTGTCAGGTCTGCAATCTTTCTCCGTCCGTCTTACACATCATTGGTGGCAAGAGCTGAACCCTGCGTCATTTTCTCTCCTAAACGTGATACACTGAAAGGGTACTTAAGTAATTCTGTGTTCCCTCGCTCCCCTTGAAAAGTAATTCTGTATTCGTCAATTACCTCATATGCCCCTGGTGATTACGAATGATGCAAGATGTGGGGTTTGACGTGGCTTCATCTGATTGGCGAGAGGTTTAAGAAGGCAATGATTGCCTCAATCATCGATCAAAATGTCATACAAAACATTATGTGACAGGGTTTTATGTTTACGGGAGTCGAGGTGTCAAAAATCTACTAATTTAGCAAGAATGAAATGACGATTTATTGCTTTAAATAAATTTGAATTTGATATGGGAGGGATGTCATGTTGCCACTTACCATCTTTGGACCTACCATTTTTTGAATGTTTATCAGGTGATAAGGGCTTTCTCTCTCTACACAAAGTTTTTTGAAATCCAATATTGTTTTTCAATTAAAACTTAAAAGGGTGATGGGGATATGTTATTTCACCATCTCCTTTTCAACCAAAAGCTCAATTGAAGGGGAAGAGATAAAGAGGGTCACATGGACACTAGATATTATTGGAGTATGAACCTAAGAACTGTTGAAGATTTTAATATAATAATTACTGCATGAATACAATATTGGTGCATTATTCTTTTCCCCTTGATCTTATTTGTTAATATTATTATCTTGCCATTTTGGAATAATAATTTTTTAATCTAATTCTAACTTAAACATTTTCACGATTAAAAAAAAAAATATCGCGAGATAAAATAGAAACAAATTTTATTAGATTTTATTTTAAATAAATTTTAATAAATTAGAAAAGAAAAATGCTTATTTATTTATTCATGTGTGGGTCGCAAAAAGAGTCACTTTTTGTTGAGTCCGGATTACTTAGGATGCACGAAATGTAACTCTCATCGGTTAGAATGTTCTCTGTAGAGAGGTTTACTTTAGGAAGTAGATAAAATGAATCAAAGTATTTGATTTTTTAAAACTCTATGTATAAGTTTAGTGTATTTTCCATTAATTTTCAATTTTTAATAGGGCTTTTCTACTGACAGTCCCAAGGGTATTTGATTTGTGATTATAAATTATATGCTGTTTACTTTAGTGATAAATAAAAAGATTAAATCCTGAAATTGGTTTTTTTTTTCCGACATGAGATTGTTATAAAAAAAATGTAAAATTAGAATCTTTGTATTCTTTGTTTTAAATTCATCACAGATTTTATGGAGATAATAATAGTAAAATTTTTATAGAATTTAAAATATGTATATATATATACATATATAGATAGAGAGTGTATTAAAAAGAAATGCCAATTTCTCTTTAAATATATTTATTTACCTATTTTTTTATGTTGATTATTAAAAGGTGCCATTGATCTCAAATTGAATAATTCCTATGGTATATGTATGTATAGACTCAATACTTTGAATGACACGAAATTTCTCAAACTCATGGACTTTGGGAGCTCAAAAGTTTTGAATACAGCCTTTCCTGCTTTGAAGTTTTGGTGAAGCCTAAAAAGTTACATGAGATAATAAATCTAATGGTGAAAGGGACATTCACCAATGACATGTTGGGTCAAGTCAATTGAACCATATCATAACACAAATTTTTACAAATGGGTCAATTTTGGACCGACAAGTATGGAAAATATTTACTGAACTTGTAGATAATTGTATATTGGTTACACATATGGCTATGACTATACTTGCAGCCCTTTTTTTTCAAAGTGATTGAATTATGCGTAAGGAAATAATTCTTTCACCAATAAATGGTGAAACCGTGTTTGGAGTATGATAAAATTTTTCTTTCTTGTATTTGATCCATCAATATTTATATTTTATAAACTAATCTGCTTCAAATACCGTAGAACCCATTTAGAACTCAAGGTCATGTGAGGAGTCTCAAGAGCACAAGGGGTCATAATTGAGGAATTTCAACGCAGCTTTCTCCCCTGGGTGTAGAGTTTGAAAGCTTCGAGGTTTTCCTGAAAAGCATCTCTCTCTCTCTCATTCTCTTCTATGATTTTCATTTTGAATTTAGGATGATGATAAATTATTTGATGACCCTATCAAAAAGGAATAGATAGAGAAGTCCTATTGAATTCGATCTTTCCACCGTTGGGAGGATGGTGAAAGTATTTGTTTCCATTTTAATGTTGAGGACCAACCACATGAAAGACCTTGGGGGAGAGTATATTTCTAGCGTTAATTGTATTCGATGGCATTCCCTTTTCCAAGGGAGAAAAAAAAGGGGATTGGATTGTCCTATTTATGATGGTTTTCAGCTAGAGAGAGAGAGAGTGAGATTCCTGTCTGGTAGATGTTCCATCCCATTAATCGAAATTTATGATAATTTTTTAATTGTAATATAAATATCAATTATATCCCTTGACATAACAAAAATAAATAATGGATGAGTAAAATGGGGGCAAAGAATGACCAGCATCACTACGTTATATAGGCATGATCATGAATGTCTACTCCTAATAGAAAATGTCTTGTTTAAATCATAGTTACTGTAATTAAAGTGATTTCGTCGCTAAAGTCCCACCAAGATACTAAGGAAGTGAAATATACCTTCTTTTAGCTCCATAATCAAAGCATATTTTCTTAAAGGTAATTTTCTTTAACCAAATATTGAAGCCCTGGCTCCATTTTTTTTATCTGATCAATCATCCAAAATTATAGTCTAACTAATTTGACTCAAGTCATTATTAGACCCCTTTTAGGAGGAGAGATCTCCCAACATCTTTCTTTTCATTTCTAAAATTCTAATATAAGTTTTAATTAAAAAATTTAACATTTTTTTTTCACTAAACCAATTGAATTAGTTACTCCTACACTTAGACAACACTTTCAATAGTCCTAGCACAAACCAATCAACATCATATAACTTAATTATCCAAATTGATTAATTTGATAAGCAATGACATAAAAAGTGGTCCTAGGCACATCACCCATTACCATGGCCCTAGGGTCCTCTCGAAATGGCCCTATTTGCATTTAATTTTTTGAAAATAGCTGCACAGAAAAAGTGTAGGGGTGGCCTATCTTTATGTGAGACTTCATTAGGATTAGGAAAATGATGTCCAAGACAAATGTAGGACAAAAGTCAACTTTAGGCTAAGCCCTCCTCATAGGCTGTGAGCATATTCGGTTGTTATGTCACAATTTTGATGCTGATGCCCCATCATCCATCGAGGGTAGGCTGCCTATTTTGTAGGGCATTTCCATTTTTTCTCCCTCACTCCAAGCCTTTGCCTTTTTTGGGTGGTGGGGTTAGGTATCAAACAACTCACCATTGGAGGATAGCAACACACCTTGCCTAAAAATTTTTTGTCACATATTTTCATAACAAGTTATAAATATGAAGGTTTCTGTTTTTTTTTTTTTTTTTTTCCTTCATGGGCTGTAATCAAATTTCTTGATTTTCAAATTTAAATGACTGCATCATGGTAAAGCCAAAAAGGATTAGATGTATATTTCGAGGGTCAAATGGAACAAGGAGTAGTACAGGTCCAATAGCTCATGCTAAGCTGTCTTAGATATGCCCGTAGCTGCAACAATTTCTTGAAAACTTTGTACTAGCATTTTGATGCCCACTATGGAGTTACATTTTCACCGGATTGATTAAAATATAGAATTATATTTTGTTTAAAAATACTAGATCATTTAAATAGTTAAATAAATTTTTAAATTTTTTTTAAGAATGAAGAGGAATATAGGTTGACTCATTTAAGGAACGAACCGAACTTGAACATTCTTTAGCTTGGTTTGTTTCTAGTTCTAAATTGAAATTAATCATGTCATGTAATGTTAAAAGATAATGAAAAAGAACAAAAGTTCTAGGGTTATTTTGAGAAATAATAGAAATATGAAGGACAGAAACAAAAAGGCGTACCCGAAAAACGCGTGGGACGGAAGACGAAGTTAGAGTTAGGGTGTTCACAATTCGCATTCGGGTGAATCCATTCTTTCGTCCAACCGAAATTAAGTACGGGTTATTCTATTTTGATGAATAAAAATCAGATTGAGTGAATAATTTCATTTGATTAAAAATTTAGATAAATAATTTGAGTATAAAAATAAAGATTTTTATTCAGAATTCGTCCGAAATTTGAATAATATATTCTCACATAACATGTCATGCCAAATCTGATTAAGATCCAAATCATTTAACCTAAATTATTAAATAAAATTTTCATATTATGTGGTTATTCGGATAAATGAAATCCAAATAATCCAAACCGAATAACCTGAATTTAATTTAGGTAAATTGATTCAGATTTTATTTTATTTAATTTGATTTTTGATTGGATCGAATAATCTCTAAAATCTGAATAACCCAAATCAAATAATCCAAAAAAGTATTAACCAGTCCGAACAAACATGAAGTCCTCGGACGGCGTTGTCACGGCATCGGGGGGCATTGCTAAATGCTAGGTGATGACAACTTTGCAAAATGTTTTGAATTATTCCCTTTTGGCGACTATATTTTGTCCCTATTTGACTATTGCTGTTCAGACTTTCTTTTTTTTTTTTTGGATCGACGAGGGATAAGAAGAATACAAATTAAAGAAGGCATGAAAAATCTTATGTTAATCAGAACCATATTCTTATCTCTCAGTTCAAAATTATATTAGTTTTAAGTTTTTTTTTTCCCCGAATATAAAAATATTTAAATTTGATATCTTTATAAGAAGAAGGGGAATAAGTATCATGATATCAAACATTATTTTCTTATTTTCCTTAGTTACTATCTTTTTTTGAATTTTGAACAGATGTGTGGAACATAATTTTGAAAATTATTAATTATATTTCCATAGATTTTTAATTCTTGTTCTAAACTGTTGTATTATATTAATTTCTTGATCATAATTTTCCCATGGTGAAGACCCACCTTTTGTTTTTAGAATTTATAATTTGAGATATCTGTATTTTCTATCAAACCTTATCCACACAAGTTGCGAAGGGAGCAGTAATTTCATTTTGTTGGGAAAATAATCTAAGTCAAGATGATCATTTTGGTTCTAGTTTCATAATCAAATACTGCCATTCTACTTCTGATTCTAAAATTTTTTTGTTTGATTTTTCTAAAATTTTACACGATTTTTATAGTTTTTTCATGGTATTTTATGATTCTCAACGATTTTATGATTATTTTGCGATTCAATTCTCAATTTTGATTTTATAGTTTTTAAATTCTGATTTTGAGTTAAGTTCTTGATGCAAAATAAGATATTAAAATCGAATAAGTGGTTTGATGGTTCTCATTCGTAACCGAAATGAAAACTATTTTTACGAATATAGTTCAATTCTATAAAATTTGATTTTGGTTTGGTTTCAATTTAAATCGAAATGTTAGATATATGTCTATATATATGTGTGATACATATCGTCTATCAGTTGTTAATGTATTTAAAAAAAAAAAAGAATAATGATTACCGGTTTTTATCAGAGAATTATGTCCAAATTATGTGGCATGGTGTGACAAAGAGCACTGATACTGGTTCATGGATTTGTTTCAATCCGTTTTGCGGATAAGAGAAAATTAATCTATTTGCCCATTTTATTCTATTTTTTCTTGGCTTCATGTTGAGTCATTTTGTTTGTAGACTTTTCTTAAACAACCGATCTCACAAATAAAAACACTAAATAAAATAAAATAAAATAAAATAAAAGATTAGTCAAATTTTTATCCAAAATGAATAGAGAATTTTAATATAATTTATGTCATCTTGCAATCAACCAGATTTTGGTGCTATAAAATCAATAAGAAATTTTAAGAAGATTGATATGGATAAACAAAAAATTAGATAAGCTGTACAAGATTTCGACTTTGACTCCATAGAGCTTACACCGGGGCCCAAATCTAATCTTAAGTAATGAGAAAAATATTTTCTTACCAAGCAATAATATTTATTTATTAAAAATCATATTCTCAAATACGTGCGTACCAAATAATTTACTAATAAAATAGATAATCGAAATTGAGATATATATATATATATATATATATATATATATATATATATATATATGTATATGCACATCATACGTCACCATATCTCTTTGATATTTAAGGAAATATTGAAAGTTTGTCTATATTTGACAAAATATTTTAATAGTCTAAATTTGCTAGAGAATATCTCGGGTCCACGTTTTCACACAGCTAAGAACGAGCCTAACGTTGGGTGTAGAGAGGAAATGTAGTCCAGAACAATAATAATATCAAACATATCCAAAGATATTAGCCACAAAATAAATTATATTGTTAGATATTTAATTATGCTCTCACTAAATAATTTCAGTACAGGATTTTGAGTCCATACATTTTTTTTTTTAATTTATGAGCTATTAAGTATGTCTATTGGATGTAGATGTCGGGGGGGTGCACACAACATATTGAAACTTTAGTGGATAACTTTTTTAATTAGTGGTCTCCATGTTCTCCTCTTATATTGTTAAGGAGATGCACTTGAATTTGACTTCTTTTTTTTTTTTGTTAATAAGGGTATGCTTAGAAAAATCAACAAATCTCATAGTTGAATTGGTTAAAACCATTTTATCGATGAAAATATTCAGCTTTTTTAGTAGAGGAGTGATGCTTCAGATCTATTTGATAATAGAATCAACAGACAGTCGATTTAGTAGAATAAGATATTAGATCTCTTAATCAAGTGTTGAATTCAAAACTTAAAAATATAAAAAAAATTATATTAGAAAAATCATCTCTTAATAGAGACTCTATAGATATTTAGATCGAATTAGTTAGAATATAATTTTGAATTATAGTAATAGGTTAAAAAAAATGCTAAGTGACAATAGCAAAATCATCAAAGTGGAATATAAGGATATATATGGTTGTGTTACTCATACGTCAACTAACTTATCCCAAAAAAAAATAAATAAATAAATAAAAAAAGGCAACTTGCCATTAAAATAAAGCACCACCAAGTGCTGCTTCTCTTTATAGAAAATTGCACTTGTATTTTCATATTTCAACCAAGCCACACTTTCTCATTATTATTATTATTATTATTATTATTATTATTATTATTATTAATTTCCTCTTGTCATTTTCATACATTTGTGGGAAGACTAAAATATTCGATTGGTTGGGCTTGAGATATCAGACCAAGTTAAAGTGGGAAAGAATTTGAGAGTGACGGGCCTTATTTAATTCTTCATTTGTTTAGAATTGTTGAAATCGGAAAAGTACTCGTTGCTCAGCAATTGGGATATACCTTACTTGCCCTTTTGGCTAAGCAATTGGGATAAATCTTTCTCATTGGAAATACCTAAAATTAATTATTAAGAAGATAATTTATTAACTTTCAAAAAGGGTAAGTTGGTAAGTTTCTATTATTATAAAAAAATAATAATAAAAATTACAAATTGACTATAACTTAATTGACACCAACTTTTCTCTTTAGAGATCTCGAGTTCGACCCTAATAAAAATCCAGAACAAGGGGTACTTAGACATGCCTATGGTTTGAAATCAAGTGGGAACATTTCTATTTTGGTTTTTTTAAAAAAAAAAAAAAAAAACAAATTGAAATTGGTATGATAACTTTGATTATAATTTAGATCTGATTTTTTTAAATAATATTTTGATGGTTTTGGTTGTGATTCAGATTCCGACCTTGATTCAGATTCTTATAGTTATATTAGGGTTCGATTTGGGTAGTAAGCTACTCAAATTCATAGGATAAGCAAGCTTACGAAATTAAGTGCATACTATTCTTCCAAAGTGATCCTTAGTGATATTGTTACCACAGGCAAAGCCTGAGGAATAGCAGGGATCATGTCATTGATTTTTCTTTTCTTTTTTTTCTTGGGGGTGAGATGGATGTTTTCATTGATTTAGAGCAACGCATTCACATTCATTTGATTTGTCAAAGCTATTAAGGCTTAATTTAAATGGCGGAAATATTGGATTTTTATCATATGGTCCAGTCCAATATAATTATGAAGAAATCAAACCAAGAGAAGAATTTACGCGTTGAGGGAGGGCCCTATTTATGAATTTTTCCCCTTTCCCATGAATACGGATTTTGATTGGATATTGTCCGCCACATGCGGTGCATAGACCATAGCACAGCGTTTGCCGTCCCACCATCTAGAAAGAAATTGAAATATATACCAAGATTTGAATTTTTCCAAACAAATATAAATGACAAATATTTTCTCTAACCTATCAAAAATCAAGTATTGTATTACTAATAAATCGAAACTAATAGGTTTAATTTTTTTTTAATAATGGAAGAAACTTTAATTACATATATATTATTTTGTGGGGGACTAAGTCTGCAAATTGAGAGTGTTGTTTGGTGAAAGGGTTTGTAGGATTGTTTGACTCTTAGTAAAGTTGCGTGTGTTTGATGATGTTTTTCTCTTTGCTTAAAGTCATGTTTGATATGTTGTGTTCAGTGAGAGTTTGACAATTTCTTTTATATCTTTCTGAGATTGGGACACATATGCTTTATGAGAAACGCCTAATTTGAAAAATAAGATTGGCATAAACTGCGAGAACAATTGAAATTACCCACTCAGCTCTTGAATTGAGATAAATATTTATTCAGAATTTATATCATCCTATCTTACTTACCTTTTTTTTAAAAAAAAAAAAAAAAAGAGTGGATATGGTTGGATGAATTTGGGAATTTATTTTCTTAACAAAAAAAAAAAACAACTGGATTCATTTATTTGGCAGGCCGAATGAAATGGACCTACTTTGGCGAGCCCACGAAAAATTTCAAATTTCAATACTAAATCTCATTTTGCTGTTGGGATATGTTTAAATTTTGAATTCAAAATACAAAAAAAAAAAAAGAAAAATAGAGAGGGAGGAAAATCTTTATACCCCACATTAAGCATTTAAAAATTGAGAAACTTTCGAGACAAAAAAGAGGGAGAGGCCGTGCACTGTTGTTGGGCTGGCCATATTTTGGATCGCCTTTTTTTTTTTTTTTTTTTTAAATATATATATATTTATACATACAAGGGTGTCATTTGTTTTGTGTGCTTCTAAATAAGTATTGGGAAAGGGTAGTAGTTTTCTGGATGTTTCTTCTTGTCCTTGAATCTAAAGCTGCCTTTTAGGGACTGTGAGGTTGTTGGGCATGTTGTTCCATTCAATAAGGGTCATTTAGCTCCACAATGTTTATTATACAGTGATCCTCCATTTTTGCTACCTAGGTTGATCGCTTCCAAGGATGCTTGATTTCTTATGTCCATAAGATTTGAAGTGATTGTGGGTCAAACTTAATCCTTATGTGTGTGTGTGTGTGTGAGTGAGAGAGAGAGCGAGAGAGAGAGAGAGACTCTATTTATCCTAATAAAGAAAAATA